>ML783270.1:367514-390209 GCA_009831015.1 Picea engelmannii | reverse complement strand
ATAGTAGTAGTAGTTAGAACTGTAACTCCTACCTGAAGGAAATGTTCTTAAGAGGGTTTTGTAGTCGAGAACTTTGTTAACAATAGAGTTTGAATTTTTTAATAACACTGAAACTTATGTTGATTCCTAGTTGAAGGTCTATAGTCTTAGTACTCATGCCAATGACGTTTTGTTGGATTTGCATCACATAATGTTTTGTCAAGAAAATATTAATACAAAAGGTTAACTGATCTATTTTCAAATTCATAGAGAAAACAATGATTATTTAGACTGATAACAATGTCTGTCTAAAAGCTCGCATTATGTACACACAACAACAACATGTCATGTATTAACTAGAGAACATGGATAAATGTACTTGTCCATGACTTGTCCCTGATGGTAGGTGGAGTGTCCACTCAAAATGTTAGACATTTCAAAAACTCATATACAGTTAATCCAGAAGGTGCACACACTGTTATGGCTAATTATACTCATTAATATTTATACACTTTAAACATTTTAAAGTACTTATTTATTTATATTTTTTTGTTGAGGAAAAACCTATCGTAACTTTGTAACACAACATTCACAATTGTATGTTGATGTATCATTGTATTAGGTAGTTACTTATGAAGAAGAGGAAAATGACATTTTATTCAATAGAAGGTAGTTTTATATTTTTTATTTAAAAAAATTATTTAAAAAGTAATGGCTATCACATATAAATATTTAAAAATTAATACCTATCACATATCAATATTTAAGAAGTAATACCTATCACATCACAAAATGCATTTATTGTTTATTTTATTTATTTACTATTATCGCACAAACTGTAGGTTGGGAAAAGCCCGACCCAATCCATGAGATGGAGATAACTATGGGAGAGTCTACCGAGTGTCACCTTAGATAAACCCTCCCCTCACTTTAGTGAAGGATAAATCCAACACAAGCGAGGAATCCCGAGTGACCCTAGGGGGAAAAGAGATGGAAAGTGAGGTTATGGAAGTGAGGCCCCTACAGGTCAATTTTTGGAGAGATGGAAGGCTTGGGATGAAGTCTCATTGATGAGGTAAGGTTTCCAGGAAGTAATGTACCTACATAAGATAGTTGTACCTTCCCGACACACAAGAAAATATGAGCATAGAAGCCTAAATATTAAGTGGATAAGAAGTTAAGTTTTTTGTTCTAAAATACTCCAGTAAACAAGAATATATGTCAGAAAATAATAGAGCTAATTACTACAAATATAACCACTCAAAGAATCAAATATTTATTGAGAAATCAAGCATAAAATAAGTAGATTAGTTCCCAATACTTTAACACAAACTTTAGTGGTATTAGAGGGTTGTTATATGATGTTTTCAGAATATATTTGTGACATCCAAGTGTCTGTAGAAAATATTTTCTATACCAACAAGTTTCAACCATGAGAATAAGCAAGTAATCCAAAAAAAATTTCACCAATAAGAACTAGAATGATAGTATTGGCTTACAAGAAAATTTCCACAGTTGAAAAGCAAGTTAAAATTTAAGATATAGAGTGATTTGTTGCATCTCTAATGGATTTATATTTTATTCAATTATAGCTCCAAGAATACTAGGCCAATCAAGATTCCCTAGAGGATTTAACAAGCTTAAAGAATCAAGAAAATATTCCAACTTGAAAAAAATCAATATCTCTCTAAATCATGTTTACCAATGCAAGAAATTTATTTCTCCAATGAAAATAAATATTAGTGCCTTTCCAGATGGGTTATGGAGTCTTCTTTTATTAAGTTATGTATACTAAATCTCAAGGGGTGTAATCCCTTTTACTCCCTTGAGATAGAAACCCTAACAAGGTAAAGTCTAGGAGGGTGTAAACCATTTTACTCCTCCTAGCAACCTTTGCAATAGCCTTTTCAACAAAAATAATGATAAAACTTGGCGGAGGTTGCAAACAATTATACTCCTCCAAGGATATAGCCAATAACAACCATCGAACAAGAAAGAAACGTAAAAAAGTGCATATTTTCCTTATCAATTCCCCAAAAATGCCAAGACAAACCCTAGTTACCAGGTATTTTTCACCATAAAATCAAGAGAAAGAGCCTCCAAGAGATAGCACACCACTTCATTCCATAATAAAAGAGCCAAGCCATATCACAAGAGAGAGAGAGAAATCATTTTTCCAAGAGGGGCACAAATTCCAGCCAAGTAGTCCTCTCACAATGGGAGAGCTATGATAAAAATGAAAAGGAAATGATCCTTATTTATAAAAAAATTCTAAAAATTGTTTGTCCACTTAAATTTAGGGTAAGCCACAAAGAAAGGGGCCAACAACCCTTACTTTTCCCCTTTACAATTTTAAATTTGATGTTGCATATATGAAACCCTAAAAGAAGCATGATGTCACCCCTTTAGGGAAATGTTTTGGCAGTTTTAGCAAATCATTGAGCTTGGAGATGAAACATTGGGCCTCCAAAGGCCTCCCTCTCATGCACTAGGGTCTCCTCTATCAATTCAAGGCCTCTATCCATCCAAAAGGTTCCAAGTGTCAAGTAAGCCACACCACCACACCAAACTCTATCCCTAGGGTGATGTCAAGTCCTCTAAATATTACTTTTTGACCTCCAAAGACCAAACGTTGGGCTTGTAGGAAATAGGTGAGTTATTTCAAGGTGCCTCTCAAGCCTCCAAAGGTTTTCATCATCATCCGGTGTGCAGACCATGGTATCCACCCTGTGGGATTCATGCCCCAAGGAATCCCAAGCTAGGCTTGTTCCTCCAAACTGTCCACCAAGCAAGGTCTTGCAAAGACAATGAAAATTCCCTCCAAGGATCTCAAGTCAAACATATCATGATAAGTAAATAAAATAAATAAAAGAGTCATCTAATAATGTGCATCAAAAAACAACTCATCAAATTAAACAAGTTCTCAAAAACCCTATGCAACTTTCCAAGTTTAAGTATGGGAGGGTTGACAAAGTGACCTATTGGGTGAATCATCCCCTAAGTCAAGGAGTGTTTCCCAGGTGGACCCCCCTCTAAGACATGTGTAGAAGATGAAGTGTATGGGGGAAAGACATTTGGGCATGGGGTTCATGACATACAAGGGATCATAGTGTCTCATTTATGGGTGCCTTTGTAGAGGGTGTGTTGCACCTTCATTTTCAATGCATCCTTTTTCCAAGCTCATTTATATCCTTTTGTTCTTTTAATATGTTTCTAGGTTGAATCCAAGTTGGGGATTCTACCTAAGCATGAAAAACATTGCCCACCTTGACTCTACCCTAGTCACATCATGCTTCCCGAAGTTGAAGATAATGTTTGGGACTTCTACCTAAGAATGAAAAACATTTCCCACACATTCTCTACCTTGGTTGGAATTTTACATTGTTATTAGTTTTTTATATAGGTCCCATCAATTTCTTATGAAAGACATTTCATTTTCCACTGGATCCCTGGGTGAGCATATAAAAGGTTTATGATTGGATTTTATCTTTTTCCAACTACATTCCCTCTGGGCCTTCAACCCCTTCTTCCCATGAAATGAGGGACAATCCCTTCTTGGGTAAGTACACCTAAAAATACCCCTTCTTCCCATGAAATGATGGACAATCCCTTCTTGGGTCAGTACACCTAAAAATCCCAAAAGATAAGGAGACGAGGGTGTGAAGTGTGGATAGTGGTAAATATGATCGAGAATGGTACGATTTATTTTCAAGGGGATATCCCAGTAGAAAACCCATCCCTAAGGGTGACCACTTACTAGGGTGCAATTTCAACCACCAAGGTGAAATAGGGAAAAGAGCATAACTTCCAAGCAGACGTTACATAATCAAAAGAAGATTTTAAATGCAACAGAATCAAATTCCTCAAATATTGAAATGACACTCACCATAATACCTATCTTGTACCTCATGGACTAAGACACAATGTCTTCCGGAAGAAATATGGTGTGGCGGATACCATTGTGTGAATATGAGATATTTGGTGGTGAATCAAGCCTCTGTCTGTGCAAGAGGACGTTGTCATCCATATGTCTCTTAGTAATCCATGTCTACAACTTGAGGTCCTCTAGACATCATCTCCATAGTTATCCCTAGGAAATGGGGATAACACTTACCTTAGGTGAGTACTTACAACATGTATTGTTTATTTAATTTACTTACCTTAGGTAGGTACTTGTAGCATTTCTCTTATTTACCTTGTTTATTAAGTTCAAAGATAAGGGTTGTCTTTGACTTCCATGCCATCAAAATAATTAGTGCTTATGAAAAAAATATGTTTTTTCCATGTTTTTGGAGTTTGGGCATCTTAGGATCTTTGTAAATGTTATGATTTTTTGTCAACTTCATTTTGAATGCATCTTTCCATAATTATGCACTAGTACACAATTCATTTTTTATTACTACCTCGTATTGTATGGTTAGGTTATGACTAACCATTTACACCTTGGGTTTTTGATTATACAACAACATTAATATCTATGACCATTTTGTTAGGAATTTTATAGTATTCATAATGATAATAATATTCAATTCAGAATTTTAACTATAAAGTGATATTGACTCCCAAATAATTAACATTTTCTTAAAAAAATTATTGAATTTGCAAATTAAGATATATGACCAGCTTGATGGGACTTTGATAGGATTCTTAATGATGATAATATTCAAGTCATGTGATTAACTATAAAGGGATATTGACTCCCTAAGAATTAACATTTTCTTAAAACATTATTGAATTTTCAATGTTGTGCATTGTTGGCACAGGGGAAGACCAAGGGTTTAGCTCCAAGAGTGCACCAGCAAGCCCTAACTACTGGCCCTTTCGAAAACACCTGTGAGGCATATTAAGTCTCACCCGAAGTAGTTATAGCGGGTTGCAAGACACATGTGTCTACAACCAGAGGAAATACAAACTGGATCCAATACAAGAACAACACGGTATCTAGATATCAGTTACCAGTTTAAACCTACTTCTCACAGTATATTTCAGATCTAGCATAATAATTTAATAACATAACAATAAGAAGACAAAGAACACAACATTAATCACACACAACAATAGATGTATGTGTTTCACCCTCTCCCTAGGGCTGCGTCCAAAGAACTGTGCTTTATAATATATTAGGTGAAATCTTATAGTTCTATATGCGCTCTTAGCTTACAAATATTCTCTCTTTCTCTCTTCCTCTCTTTCTCCCTTCCCTGTGCACCCAGCTTCAGGGTTGATCTTCACACCCAGCTGAATATATTACAACATAGACTTCTCTCCCCACATAATACTTCTCCCTCAGTAATAACAACAATCACTCATCATCATCTAATCTAACCAGTATCAAGTCCTTTTGACCCTTATTTATACATTACAATATCTCACTGACCTTTTGACCCTTGGTCAACTTGACCTTCATTTTCAGGGCTTCGCTATCCTATCGTTCGTTCCTTCCCGTGAGGTGCTTCAAAGCATCCAATGGTGGATTTTTACGCTTGCTAAGTTGTCCACAATCCTTCTTCCTTTCTGATCTGTCATCCTCAATCTCCTTGTCCAATGACTTTCTTTCTCTTAATTCGCTCCTTCTTTTCTGCTCTTTTTCTCACTTCGACCCAATATCAGTCACTGTGTCTTCCACACAGTTTTCATTTCATCTTTTCTACTTTAATATTCACTTTCTTCCATAACCAAGGGCCAACAGGCCTCCAACACTCACCTGTGACTCATCTCGAGGCACTCTCATCTAAACCTTATGCTTTGATTCAACTGCAGAATGTGCAGTGCAGTCTGTGCTTGCTGCTATGTTCCTCCCCGTTCTGTGTAGACTTTCTTTTCTATGTCTGGTACCCAGTTTCATCTACACCTGGTACCTAGACCCTTATCCTTTTTTTTTTACCGAGAGCTGCGAGGAAACTGGTTGTCATAGTACAATTTCAATCGGCTCCCATTCACCGATCCTTCCTTCCATTCTCCATTCAAAGTCTTCAGCTATGAAACTCCTCCTTCTGTAACATAGAAAACCTCATATGGCCCCAGCCAATGTGTTCTAAACTTCCCTGGATGCTTCATGAACTTTCTGTCATATACCAATACCGGATCTCCTTGCTTGAATGCTTTCTTCTTGATGTGTCTGTCGTGGTAGACCTTTTCTCTTTTCTTCTAAACCTGCTAATGGAAACCTGCAATAAATCTGTCTTCCTTGAGTTTGACCAACTACGCGAGCCTCTCTTGAACAACGCCAGTGTCATCCATATCTGTAAAGGATACAATTCTTAGGCTAGGAACTAAATATTCCATGGGTACAACTGCTTCTAGACCATAGACCAACTTAAAGGGGGTCTACATTGTTACCTTCTTTCAAGTGGTTCTATAGGACCATAATATTGTTGGTACTCTTAAATCCCAATCATCCATGTTCACACTGTAAATCTCCATCAACGCTGTCTCCAATATCTTATTGAAATATTCTACTGTCCCATTCGCTTGTGGATGGTAGGGTGTGCTCTTCTGGTGATGAAATGAAAATTCCTTAGTCAGGGCTTCAATAGTATTATTATTAAAATGTGTGCCATGATCTCTCATAAGGATCTTCAGGCAACCAAACCTAGTTATGATATCATCAAATATGAAGCACGCAGTGGTAGTGGCACTACAATCCTTAACTGCTCTTTCTTCGGCCCATCTAGTCAAATACTCTATCACAGTGATTATGTATCTAGCTCTTGTGCACTTCCTTGGTGGGTTTATAGGTCCCACAAAGTCAATGGCTCATTTATCAAATTCCTGTAAGGTTATCTAGGGTTCTAAAGGCATCTCACCCCTTCTGGAAGGTTTCCCAACTCTTTGGCATACATCGCAGGCTTTGTAGTAGTTTTTAGCATCGCTGTGTAAAGTAGGCCACTAGAGGCCAGCTCTAAGAACCTTTTTCATTGTTTCTTTTCTTGTGTAGTGTCCTCCTACGATGCCTTCATGAGATTCAAATAAAATCAATGGTCTTTTTGCATCCATAACACATCTCCTCAGGACCTTGTCAGGTCCCGTCTTGTATAGTTGTCCATCTATAAGTGAAAACTCTACAACACGCACTACCAGTTGTTTATTCTGGGTGATTGTGTATTCACAAGGTGCTCTTTTGGTTGACAGGAACTGAACTATCTCTAAGAAGTGGTCATCAACCTTCTTGATGGCCAACAACTGTGCATCTAGCAGTGTTTCCTCCAAACTAGTAGGTTCCTCTCCATGTTACAACCTAGACAAGTGATTAGGTCCTTTGTTCATTCTCCCTGGCTTAACCACGATCTCAAAATCATATTCTTGAAATAACAGAAGCCATATACACATTATTCCCCCCAACACTGGCTTGTTGCCTAGGTATTTCATCGTAGAGTGATCAGTGAACATTTTAAAGTGTCCTCCCAACAAGTAGTGGCGAAATTTCTGCATTGCATACACCATGGCTAACCCTTCCCTCTCAGTGGTGGTGTAATTTATCTCAGTTGTTGATAGCTTCCAGCTAGAAAAATATAACGAGTGGTCAATGTCTCCTACTCCTGGTTCTACTAAAACTGCTCCTGATGCAATAGAAGATGCATCGATGTGTAAATGAAATTCCTTGCTCCAATCTAGGAAAACCAGAATAGGCACAGTAACCATTTTCTATTTCAGTGTGTCGAAGCTCTGCTAACATTCTTCTGTCCATAGAAAGTGACAATATTTCTTCAACAACTTCTCCATAGGTGTTGTAATTTGTGCATAGCCCTTAATGAACTTCCTGTAATATCTAGTATGTCCTAGTGCAGTGTGAAACTGTTTGATTGAAGTAGGAGGGGGTAAATCAACTATAATGGCGATCTTAGATGGATCTACCAACAATCCATGATTACACATAATATGGCCTAGCAGCACTCCAAAGGGTGAAAAGAGGATGCACTTCTTCAGGTTCAGGGAAATCTGACATTGCCTGCACTTATCCAACATTAGTCTTAAACATTCAATATGATTCTGCAATAAGTTGAAAATAGTCCAATCATCAAAATAGGCTTCTAGAAACTTATGTAAAAACTCCTTGAATGATTCGACCACCACCCTAGAAAATATGGCCAGTGCATTCTTCAATCCAAAAGGCATCACTGTATACTGGTAAGATCCCCATTCTGTTGCAAATGTGGTCTTATGGCAATCTTCCTTGGCAATCCTGATCTAATGATAACCTGAGAATCCAACGGTGAAGGAGTAGAATTCCTTTCCTCCTATGTTGTCTAACACTTCGTTAGTAAATGGTGTAGGGAATGGGTCATGCAAACATGCATCATTCAGCTTCCTGAGATCTACACAGATTTTGATCTCTCCTGTTTTATTGTCTTAAACCACCATAGGGCTAATCCACTATGATTCTTCAATAGGTTCTATGATTCCTGCTTCTAGCATTCTGTCTAATTCAATATTCACTTTATCCTTATATTTAGGGTTCAATCTGTAGGTTCGTTGCTTGACTCGCCTTGCATTAGGTTTCAAGGGGATTTTCATCTCTCCCATGGGACCTTTAATGCCCTTCATATCCGTGAAATTGGTTGGAAACAAGTCATGGTATTCATGCAGTAACTCTATGATCTTATCAATAGTGGCAACATCCCAGTAATCTCCAACATTAGTAAGCTTAGGTACTTGCTCTGTTCCAATATTAATTTTCTTGATTTTTATTGGTTGTCCAATAAAAGGTAGCTCAACTCCCGGTCCTTCTACATCTCTCTGTCCTTTTGTTTCTATGATGTTCACATTTCTAGGATCATCGTCTTCATCTGCATTGATATTGCAATAACCTTGCAATTTCTGAAGAGGCGCAATCCATTCATCCTCTTCTTGCTCCAAAGGGGGGTTAGGTGCCTCCTCAAAGACTCTTTGTCTTACAATCTATAACACTTGATCCACTGTAGGATATTGGCTTTCAAATAAAAAGGTAGTTATAAAGTTCTGAGTCATACCTTTCCAATCAATAGTGATGAGGTGAAGTTCCTCTTGAAGGTACCAGTTGATAGGCGTTGTGTCTAGAGTATTGATGAATTTATGCACCCACTGCTCTTGAGGAATTATTCTCCAGGATTCCTCACAAATTTGCACATGGTCTTTTAGACATCTTTGACCTGTGTACCTAACTTCGCATCCTTCGACTTGTTCTGAAAATTGTGTTGTCAAAAAAGTATGACATTGTACCCATTCTGCGATGTTCATCTTATGTGTTCCCCACCATCTTGTTGGAGTTACTTTCAAGGCCTCTTCCAATTCTAGCAACCTCTGTTGAGCTGGTACAACTTCTTCAAATTCCAACAAGAAAGTTTCCAAATGATTTAAGCCATCAAAGGTGGGAAAATTACTTACTCATGTGTCGATCCAGTGAACTTCTTTGGTCAATCTAACACATCTCTGTGCAGATACTTCATACATTTTGTTCTGCTAGTTCTCCGGTGCTTATTTTGAGTCTGATGAACATGCATTGTCACTTCACCAACTTAAATTTCCATATGTTGTAGGATTGATGTAATCCTGCTGTCTTGTTGTCAATTTGTATATATTTTCTAGCTCGTATGCATGGTCTTCTTCTCTGATGGGATCTGTGTATCTATGACATTCATCGAGATCCAAAGGTGAGATCAACCTAAGTCCATCACTTTCAAATGTCATTCTTATTTTCTTCAAGTAAACAAAAGTAGAATTGTTGAAAGCCCAATCAATTCCTAATAGCGCGAGATAAGGACAGCTATCATCAACTATCTCAATCACCTCGAAGTCCACAAATGTTCTGACCCCATCAATGTCCACATGGACATGTTCCAATCTTCCAAAGGGGTTCCCGACCTACTGATTGGATATCCTAAGCCCGATGGGGGAATAGATCAACTTAGTTTTTCCCATCAGTGCCCAAGTCTGCTTTGTCATGACATTGACCTCCGACCCGAAGTCGAGGACCACATAATATATATCATAATCTCCAATCTGAGCATTTAGATGTAGTTCCTTATTTGTCCTTCTCTTTTTAGATACTTGATGTACCACTCTATTTAGTAAGGGATCTACCTTTCCTAGTTCATATTGTTTGATCAAGTTTTGTAGCTCTTGTACAACGCTGTCATCCTTTATCAAATTAATGCAAGTGCATAAAAATTCCATCAGCTTACTTACCTATTTTTCCTCTCTGGGAGAAGCATATTTATCAAATTCCAAAAGCATTCCATATTCTCTTACTTATGGTCGATCCTTTGTTGAAGAAGCCTGATCTCTTCAAAATGTTTTTCTTGCTTCCACAAATTTTTGTTTATCTTTCTTCGGGTCAAACTCTTCTGTCTTCTCTGCAGCTTTTTCGACTCCTGATTGTTTTGTAGTCTTCCCTAGAGTCACCCTATCTTCTCCTGTAATAGCACCTCCTATAGTGATAACAATGACTATGGGATCCACTCCGCGAGGTTATGCATATATAATTTGTACTTGTTGGTTTCCTCCTCGTCATTCCTGAAGTTTGGCTAACAACCCAGGACAATCTTCTATGACTTGTTCAATTGAGTTCCAGTAGCTGCAAGTGGTACATTTGTTCTGGCAGTCCCTTGCCAAATGACCTAGCTATGCGCAGTTATAACAAATGATATGACCTTGACCTCGACCCATGCCTCCTCCTTGTCCCCTTCCTCTGAATCCACCACGAGGGTTGAAGTTTTCTCTTCCAAGGAAATTATACTATGTAGTGTTCCCTTCTTTTTTTACTTCACCTTAAATTTTGTATATATCCCTTGACCTTTCATGCATGAGGTCATAGGCCCTACAATCCCTATCATCATTCCCTACTGACTTGCAAAACATGAAATATAGATTTGTGGGTGTCTGAACATATTTTTGCATGTAATAACATTCACCAGGGCGATGCCTATTTCTACATAACTCACACCAAAGTAGGGTAACTTGATTCAAAGGGCTTGGAGCTCCAGATGCCAAGTACTCTTGGAATAGGGGACAATTCTCTTTGTCATGGCCTTCTGATTTGCATCTAATGCACCATATGTCTTCTCTTTTATCTTTTCCCTTATCTTTTTTCACATCTTTGACCTGCAGTGATAAACTAATTAGCTAACTCAAGATTTGAATCATACCTGAGTTGGGTTCCCCCATAGGGGCTGATTCTAGCTTCATGGAAATCTCTAGTGCCTCAACCTGTGAAGAAATATTCTGCTGCATCAAAGGGAATCTGATGTGTGGTAGGAGGGAAACAATGAATGACTCTTTTTTCTACTCATCCGGGATCTGAAAACTCAAACGGCATGTCAAGGTCTTAAACCTCTGATCAAACTCCCAAACAGGTTCAGCTACTTTCTGCTTGATTTCTTTTAGCTCTGTAAGGCATTGTGACTCTAACTTGGGTTTCGTGAACTCAGTAACCAAGGAAGCCTTAATCTCATTCAATGGATTCGACTATAAAATACCTTGGACAAATTTCATGTACCAACTCAGTGTGCGGTCTCGTAGGGTAGTACTAAAATGATCTTGTTTAACAGCTTCATTGGTGAAATTCTTAATACTCCATACAGCTTCACATAGAAAACAGTGTTGATCAGGATCTTCAGATCCATCTCCCCTAAAGGTGGGTAACCTCATCTCATATACCAAAGATCTTCCTAGGTTTCCTGACTGAGTGTGCATTGAACCACTTGTACCAGTGCTCTGAGTTCTCTAATAACTTAGGTTACTCTGGTTACTTAATGTTGTTGAAACAACACGAGGAGTAATAGTACTTACTTCAACAGATGATGCAGTTCCTGAAGTTTCTGGTTCTTCTCGGAAAGGTTCTTCAGTCTTCTCTTATCTTGGTCCAACAGACCCTGAATGTTCCTTGTTCTGTAGCTCTTCTTCCTCTCCACTATAAAACCCTTCTTCCTGTGGAAGAGGTTTGTGATATTTCTTGAACAAGTTCGCCAAAGGAACTTCTCTGAAGGTCCTCCCACTGCGTGCATGTCCAACCTTTATGTCGTTGTCACTGTCTAAATTCTTGAACATTAGCTTTTAGATCTGACCCACTACTAGATCCGACCCACTACTATATCTTCAAGATGTTCTTCTCATGCAATAGCATCTTGGTCTTCAAATTTAAAAAGTGTAAAAAATTTCCACTCAGTCCCTTAAATAAATATCTTTTTTCTTGGCTATATGACTCTACTTTATCGATGGCAAACTCAGTAATATACCCTCCAATGGTCTTATTGAACCAATGATCCACTGCTCTTGACACATTGTTATTAACTCTCTTGACCTTCTTGATTAGCGTCGAAGTCCAAATCATAGGTGGTCTAGATCTGATCTCAATCTGGGTATCTGCTAATCTAGCTAGCCACTCGTATAGATCCTTGTGGATTCCTCCAAAGAAAATCTCATGTAAATCGATAAAGATATACCTTCCCAACCAGTCCTCTATGCTAAGCTTAGGGTTCTTTTTCTGGGCTTCTATGAAGTCCTTTTCTTGTTCCTCTATCCACTTCTGAATCTCTGTCTTCAACAAAAACCACCTTGACATTCCCTCAAGAAGATCTCGGTCTCGAAAACGGAACCATTTGTTGGCACACGGGTAGAACCATGGTTTAGCTCCAAGAGCGCACCAACAAGCCCTAACTATTGGCCCTTTCAAAAACACCTGTGAGGCATATGCAATCTCACCCAAAGTAGCTATAGGGGGTTGCAGGACACAGGTGTCTACAACTAGAGGAAATACAAAGTGGATCCAATGCAAGAAAAACACAGCATCTAGATATCAGTTACCAGTTTAAACCTACTTCACACAGTATATTTCAGATCTAGCACAATAATGAAATAATAGAGCAATTAGAGGACAAAGAACACAACATCAATCACACACAACAACAAATGTATGTGGTTCATCCTCCCCCTAGGGATACGTCCATAGAACTATGCTTTATAATATATTAGGTGAAAGCTTACAGTTCTATCTATGCTCTTCGCTTACAGATCTTCTCTCTTTCTCTCTTCCTCTCTTTCTCCCTTCCTTGTGCACCCAACTGCAGGGTTTATCTTCACACCCAACTGAAGATCTTAGAACATAGACCTCTCTCCCCACATAATACTTCTCCCTTAGTATTAACAACAATCACTCATCATCACCTAATCTAACCCGTATTAGGTCCTTTTGACCCTTATTTATACATTACAATAGCTCACTAGCAACCTTAGGCCGAAACCTAAGTGTCAAAACCCTAGATACCAAAACCCTAGGTCAACTTGACCCACGTTTTCAGGGCTTCGCTAGCCTGTCTTTCCTTCCTTCCCATGAGATTCTCCAAAGCATCCAACAGTGGCTTTTTTTGCTTGTTGAGTTGTCCACGATCCTTCTTCCTTTCTTATTTGTCATCCTCGATCTCCTCGTCCAACAACTTGCTTTCTCTTACTTCACTCTGTCTTTTCTTCTCTTTTGCTCACTTCGACCTAGTATCGATCACTGTGTCTTCCACGCAGCTTGCATTTCGTCTTTTCTTCTTTAATCTTCACTTTCTTCCAAAACCAAGGGCCAACATGCATGGTTTTATAACTCCAACAAAGTTAAAATTTGGATATATGTTATCATTTGTGACTACAAATTTTATATGTTTTCTCATGGTGACTATCATGTTGTTATTTTATTATCAGTTTATGCATGTCATCAAATCACTTCATATTCTAATATCCAACTAATAACCATTTTAAGTGGATTCTTTCTGGAAATATTTGTTGATAATATTTTTAATTTGAGATTTCTTTGTTTTTAGTTCGAGTTGTATTGACATTTAGATGATTTGGTATGCAAGTAAAGAGTTGAATTCAATTGGGTAACCATGTATGTTGATTTGTTAATTCTTGAGTGCCACAATTGTTGTAATTTGGGTAACCATATGGTACCCTGATAAGTTGATCCTTCTTAATCTCATATTTAATTTTTTCATAATTTAGATGTGTCATCATGTTGATATTTGATATTTTTGTATTCATTAGTGTGTCAACATTATTTGGCAAAGATAAGGCTTCATCAATGGAAAATGATGGATGTTCAACTACAATAGAATTTATAAACATCACATCGTTGTTTAATTCTTTATTAATATTGATTTTGGATGTTCTTCATCTAGTAAAACTTCGTTAGTAGTGACATTAGTTTTTCCATTTGCAATAAGGTTCTAATCGCTTCCATAACAGGATTTGGACTTTAACTTCAAGAAACTTGCTCGATTCAACTAGATTTTTTAAAGTTTCTTTATCAATGAGTTATTTCTTGATTTTCAATTGATTTTTCTTCTCATTCTTTAATTTCTTAAGTTCTCCAAGTAGATTCTTATTATGATATCTAAGGTAAGAAATTTATTCATTGTTGTTAGATGGGTCCCCTCCATTTTCACATGAGGGTGTGGGGTAGAGCTTCTTGGAGTGAAAAGGCTATTGCGTGGGGCTTTAAACAAAATTAATCAAGGGGGATTTTTGGGGATTTAAACATATGTAATAAAGGGATATTTTTTGGGAATCATCATCTATTTTGGATTCATAGGTAATTTTGTTTTCATTTCCCCCCATTTTTTTTTTAATTTTCATATTTAAAACAAAATGTGATGTGGGTTTTGAAGAGGAAATTTAGGTTTTCGATATTAGAGATGGATTTTGGTGATGGGTTTTTCTTTCTCTTCCACTCCTCACCCCCCCACCTTATCCTCTCCTCTCCTCTCCTCTCCTTCCTCTTCCTCTCCCTCTTCATCTCCTACCACTCCTTCTCCCTCTTCATCTCCTTCCATACCTCCTTCCTCTTCCTCTTCCCCTCTTCCACTCCTCTTTTTATTCCCCTCTCATATCCTTCATATTCATCCTCCTTTATTCCTCTCCTTTTATCCCACTTATCCTTATTCTCCTTCCACTCCTTATCCTTCTCCCTCTTCCAATATTCCTCTCTTCCACTCCTTCTCCCTCTTCCCCTCTTCCTCTCCTTCACTCCTTCTCTCGCTTCCCCTATTCCATCCTCTTTTTCTTGGCCCCTCCTCTCACTCCTCCTCTCTTTCTTCCCCCCTTATTTTATTTTTTTCTCCCTCTTCCTCATCCCCCTTTTCTTTTTCCTCTTTCTCTTATGCCTCATTGATCCATGATCTTTTATTCGATGACTATCACATGAATTGCATTAAAGAGCATAAACAAACCTTATGTGAAACATTAAGGAATAAAGTATACACATGATAAATAACAAGAAGAACAATTGGACAAGACTTGATAATGGAGTTTGTCCCAAAGATGGACTACGTCTCCGGGCCCAATTCTCAGTGGAGAGGCGTTTATACTATCTCAACAAAAATTGTCATAAATACATGGCAATACCTCAAATATGGAAATTCCCTAAAAATTTGTTGCTTGGATCCAAATTATGACTACACCAGTGGATTCATTGTGATAAATAATGCAAAAATGACTGTAAATTCATCAAATTATGTCATTGTCACTTCCAGGCCCCTTCTAGACTCCTTGCTTCGAAATGTGTGCCACAACGGTTGTACAAACCTACAATCAATACTCCTACTGCATTGAAAATCATGCTCGAAAATGGACCCATGGATCCTCCCCGATGGATGTATGAATCTGATCTTAAATAATTAATTGTGGGCGAACTTACCAATGGGGTCATTGGCCCTGTTGGCTAGCACATTCATATTAAGGTTTGGTTAGCGAGAGGTCCGGGGGTAGAACCCTATGGACCACCATTTTAAACATTTTTTTGTAACCATTGCATTTTAATATGTGTGTGTGTGTGTGTGTGTGATATAACCCATTCCAATATAATCTCTCGTCGATTGATGTGTTGGTCACAAAATTTAATATTGGCCTATAGTTTGTTCACCGTCGGCTAGTCCATTTGTCGGGATCAATGCTGGTTGGCCCAGTGGCCCGTTTTTTTTTTTGTTTTTGAATTTTTTTGAACCGAACCTCATTGCGCATCTATGGGGTTCCACGTGGCACCCTATGATTGGGTCGTGTGGCACTCTGTGATTGGTTGTTCATGCCCAGTCATCCTTTGAAGTGTCTGCCACATCATCACCTATGTGTACTTCTGACGATACTGCCACATCACCATTGTACTACCACATGGAATCTGTATAGTGCCACATGACACCTTTTTACTGGTCAAAGTGGACCATGAAAACACCAAATCAACATGCCACATTGCATCCTCCCATGCTACCACTTTAGCATGATGATGTCAGCACTGCACAGTCACCTACTGACGTTAACCTATACAATGTTGATGTCACCCTGTTGACTTTGACTAGTTTGATTAAAACTTTGACTGGTTGTAACTTTGTCATTCAGATTTTTCTTGAGGTGTCATTTGTGTTGTTGTAAAGATATCGACAAGCTCTTGAACTTAGTGTCAATGTTTTTGAGATTGGAGGACTTTGAATTTTTGGCATTTTAGATCCTTTTGGATCATACCTCCCCACTAAGAAGATTTTATACTACCAAAAGCCTTATCAAAAAACATATAGGTGAGGGAATTTCTCCCTCACTCTACACTTCTCGATCCACCATGCTTTGATTGGATGTCTTCCTTTGAGGCCCACTCAAAGATATTCAACATCACCCTATGTGACGTCCTTCTCCTTCTGTCCAAGATGATATCTTCCTTTAACTCGTCCAAATACTTAGGAGAAAACTCATCAACTAAAGGGACTAAAAAACTCTCCCTTTGATCCATGATCATTGGAGGCTGATAAAGTTTCAGGTTATCCACGTTCAAAACTGAGTATATCTGCATATATGGTGGTAGATCTAGGTGGAAATCATGTGTGCCAATATTCTCTAAGATGGTGAAGGGTCCATATCAGATGGGATTGAGCTTATTTCCTTCACCGTTCAATCTATATTTGTTTATGTGAATCCATACTTGATCACCTTCTTGGAATTGATGATTTACCCAGTGCTTATCATGCCTAGCCTTATACTAGGCTTGGCTCTTTTCCAACTATTCTTGGACTATCTAGTGTACCTATTGAATCCTATGGATGAAATTGAAGGCTTTGTCTTCATATCTTTGTTCAATTGAATCGATATATGATCCAGGTGGATATCGGTGGCCACCAACCTTTTCCAACTGTCTCAAAACAGTTTTCTGAGAATTTTGGCAATTTACTATTTTTAGCAGTTTTAACTTCAGGGGCTATTTTGAGGGCCTTAATGAAGGTTTTTTGAGATCGATATTCTCAATGATAGTTAAAGGGATCATTTATCCACCAAAATGAATCTCCTCGACGATACCTTTCCAACGGGCTATCATATGCCTAAAACAAAGATCGTATGCAAAAGTTACGACCCCGGGAAGTTGATGTACTAACTTACCCAAACGGGGCCCACATAACTTTTGGTGCTTCATCTCCTAGGGTTAGGTTTTTTGATGTATAGGGTTTTGGAATTATTTTTTATGGTAAAAAAGGCCTTCAGAGCCTCATTGTAATCATCTTCTTGCGAATGCGAGTAGCCGTCACATCTCTTCTCAGAGATAAGTTGCCACCATTCTAGCGAGTCCTTCACTCTGTATTTTTACAATCTCTATACATTTATTTCATTAATAGAAATCGTATATTACTATATATCTATGAATTTTGTTATATTTCCAATATATTTCTGTTATATTTTTGTCTCTCTTGCAATATCTTTGAATATTTCTATGTTATATCTCCGCTCTCATTTCGTGCCGAAAATAATCTGGATCAATGGTATTAGAGCAGGCTTCACTTGATCGTTTTTTCAGTGCATGTCCTCGATGAGGTCTGAGTATAGAAAGTTGGGTCTCGAGCTTGTCTCTCTTGAAGAAAATCACTCTCGCACACCCAAGAAACCCTCCATGGCGGAAGAAAAGAAAAATGACGGAGTAGACGATCCTATCAATTTGTTGCTTGAGCAAGCTCTTACATGACAGAGGGATGAAATGATGGAGAATTTTTCCTACATCCTTCAATGCCTCCTGATAGAATCAAGTGCATCTTCATCAAGCGACCACTTTGGAGGCACCTCACCTTGTAAGGTACAGGTCAATTTTGATATTCCTATATTTGAAGGTCAGATAGATGCAGATGCCCTAGATAAATGGTTAAATATGTTAGAAGGTTATTTCTTTGTTCACAATTTTTTCAACAAAGAAAAGATCATCTTCACACTCCTTAAGGCTCTCCCCCATGTCAAACATTAGTGGGAAACTTACTGGGAGCAAATTTCCATAGAGGAGTCTGAAATATATGGGGTCGAGCCCACTTGGGATTGTTTTGTGGATGCGGTAAAGGAACAATATTACCCTGTTGGTAACTATGAGGACCAGTACATGAGATGGACCAAACTACATCAAGAGAGGGCCAAGCAGTTACAGAGTTCACCAATACCTTCCATACCTTACGCACCAAGCTGGGTATCAAAGACTCTAAATGAAATTTGGTTCTAAAATACCATGGGGATCTACACAGATACATCCAAATTGAAATGGATTTCCTGGACACCTCATCACTCAGTGTTGCTTATCGATATGCTGTTAAAATCAAGAAGAAATTTGAGCACAAGAACAAATGAGAGTTCAGGTATGCTAATCCGCAACAACCAAAGTATGAAAAAGATGGCCCTAAAAAATAGTCTCCTGAAAACCAGTCCAATCCACAGGAAAAGAAGGGTCACGGGAAGACAAAGAAGGACACCGAAAAATGGTGTAATTTCCATAAAATCCCCTGGCACAACACCGATGAATGTCTCTCAAAAAATTCATTGGTGGCTGAGATCAAAGACAAGGAGCCGAACCCTAATTCAGAATCTGATTCTGAAATTACTGGTAAAAGATAGATCAACGACTTAGACCCCATTGCTATTGTCACGACCGCATCAATTCAACCAAAAGAACCAACAAATCCTGAAGAGGGGTGTAAAACCCTGTTTCCCCCAATTTGTAATTAATCATAAAATAGGAATTTCCATGCTAATGCATGAGGAAAATGTAAATGTATTATTGTTTGAGTTGCTAATAACTGACTGTGGGGGTGAAGCTTTGAAATTACTAGCCATGATATCACTAGAGGAAGAATGTGAAAACTATAAGAGAGGGTTCATTATGAAAAATAACCCCAAATTTCCCTTGATGAGGATGACAACCTCCTTCAGATCCCAAGGAGAGAAATCAGTTAATGAAGAAAGGATCGGTGGTTGAATTATCAACCACCCCCATGAATGGAAACATGGGATATCAGTCTGAAGTACCATAGGGACCTACAAACCTGAGCTTCCTTTTTAAATAAGGAACATGATAGGTCAACAAACCTTCCAAGGTAAGAGGGATACACACAGGAGAGGAGACACCGGAAAAAGGAAAGCATAAGCTCGCAAGGGAGATGTGTAGATCTCTCCAGCGAGTCATGAACTGAAGGAAACGAGATTGATCCTGAGGAGCATCTGAGAAACCTCACTGAGGCCATAACCAAGAGAGAGAGCTTTGGGTTATAGAGAACATGACCCAAATAGAAGCGGAAACAGAGGAAGAACCCTCGAGAAGTGTGAGAGTTCCTTGGTGATATCATGGCTTGGAACGGGGGTAGCCAAAGTGCTAAGAATGAATGCCTTTGTGCCTATTGTTTGCACCCAATTCGTCACTTGATGAGCAAATAAAGGGTGCTTACATGCCCAGTTGGGCTCTGCTAGGCATGACAGCTGTAGAGTAAAGGTTAGAAAGAGAAACTACAAAGTTATAAACAAGAATTAAACTAAAACAAACTAAAACTACGAGCATATGAAAAAGGAAAAATAAATACAAATAGACCAATATCACCAATGTATAAGCTGATCTATTGATGAAATCCAAAGGCACAATGAATAAAGGGGACTTGGGTCCCTTCTTTATCCAATGGAAGGCTCTTGAGGCCCTCACAAACTTGCTCTCCTTGCAAAGAAAAGATGAAAATGTGGGTGAAAGAACTCCTAGCTTATCCACTCAAGAGAGAGGTGGAAAGCTCTATGAAATGGTGCTGATTGTGTTTATTGCCAAAGAATGAGTCCTTAGCAATCTTAGCAGCATAACAATACATAGAATTCCTTGAGAAAGTGATGGTTCTTCATGGCTTTTTATAGCATGGAATTGGGTGATTATGTAACCCTTTTGAGGTGTGAAAAGGGGCTCTTTAGGGCTCAATTAGGTCTTTGACCAGCCTACCATGCGGATCCAACTCAGATTTGATGTCAAATCGGCTTGGGAGCTGATCCATTAGTGGTTGGGAGGCCGACCAATTTCAATAAATGCGTCGTTTAGCAGGTGCGCGGGTTTTTCTCCCAACAATCGCACATCGTGCGCTTACGCACGCATTGTACGTGGATGTTACGCGCATACGCGCGTGCACCCAGGTTCTGAAAAGCGCCCTTCAATTTTTTGGACATTTTGTATAGTTTTTGACCCTTTTTCCATGCTGTGGAATTAATCTTGTGCCATGAATGACTTTTTTCCTGTTTTGACGATGCGGAGTTCTTGTCGCCATGTGCAGACGAAATTTCTGTGATAACAGATGCCCCCTGATGGATGAGGTTAGGAGCATACGTATAGCCGAAATCCATCAATGTTTCTTTTACTGAGAATGTGGTTGTAAGGGAGAGCAAGAGTGGGACCATGTAGAGCAATCCTTTGGAGAAGAAAGGAACCTGTAGAACCCGACCTTCTACAAGGTGCGTAACAATATACAACTATGTACAAACGAGGCGGGCATGTCCCATGCTCGTATGATGTAACTCTGAAAAAATATGATGGAAATGTTGGTGTAGACAACTGCAGCGCCCTCGGGGGCGGTAATGATAAAGGAAGAAGACAAGTCTACAAAGGAACATACTCTGAACAATAGGCAATGATCGCAGGAACAAGCAGCGACGATGATGCGGGTAGTGATGGCCCTGCCAAGTTCAGAGGTCTTCAGCAACTGATAATAATAACTGCAATAGTCACAAAGTAAGACCCACCGTAACATGAGAAAGTGTTGGCGTCGAATGTTATGGGGGTCAACGACATCAGGGAGCAATGGTGTTTCCCCCTGTGCCGTCCGATATCTCTCATGAAATGGCAAATGAGAATCAAGATACTGTCGCCCTTCTGGAAAATTGTGCTGATGTCGACAAAAGGGTGACGTGACTCCCAGAAGCAAAGGGCTTCGCGGAATCTACTGTGGTGAAGAAGTGGCAGAGGTACATGGACGAATTCAAGAAGTGGGAAGACTCAAGCTGCCCTTGGTTGGAGGGTATATGATATAATGAATGGCCGCAACCGTGTGACAAAATCGAGTGTCAGGGGGACGACAAGATCAATGATAAGTTGTGCCAGAGGCGGGACAAGGTGAACAAATTTAGAGGGTAAAGGGAAGTGACCTAGGTAGTACTCTGAAGATATAGACGATGTCGGCGAGGGTAAATGAGAAGTAATGCTCCAACCAAGGGTGACATGGGTTGCGTATGGCCAAAAAGGAAAGTAGGGCGCCAATAGTGATGACAAAAGCAAAGAACCAGAAATAAAGGCGTTTGTACAATAAATAATGAATAATGTTGGAAAAATGTACAAATACAGAAACGGGTGCCCCAGTGTGAAATGAGTGCCCCAGGGAGGGCAAAAATTTCTTGGAAAACGGATGAAGGGTTGGGGGCCCCATTGGTGAGTTTCTGTATGAGGTAGGTGAAATGAAGATAGGTTCGCAGATGGGCAAACTGATGGTGGATGAAATGGTGGGTTCGTGATCCTGCGGAGGTGCAGGTAAAAAGAACGTAACCATGAAGCGATGATCTGGGAGTCCATATGGGAAGCTAGCAAAATGAGGAGAAGAAGTATGTGGTTGATCTGCAACATGATGAAAGACTACCGGGACTCCCATCCCTAAAGGGTAATGAAGAACAACATGAGTGTCAAGAGTGCCAAAAGGTGAATGGGACAACTCATATGGGAAAGAATGCTACCGGGTGACAGTACTGAAGATGAAATTGGAGGTGTGAGTACTGTAGAGCCGGGAATGGGTATCCTAAAGGCCAATATCAGAGGGTGTGACTGGAAATGTGAATGCAATACAGCGGGAGAGACTACATGCCAGTGCTGAGTATATACCTGAAGGAATGATGTTGAGAGATGATGATAAAGTACCTGCACATAGAACAACCAAATACCCAAAGTGAACAATATCTGAAGAGAATCAAAGATATGAGCATGTATTAGATAAATGTGACAATGTGCGCGTGTACCTGTCCATGATAAAAAAGGTGCCCTAGGGGCTCAGAATGAAAAGTGGCCCAGGGACAGTTGTGACATAGGTGGCGGGATGTTGATCCCGTGGCTGAAGACGGTTCGAAAAATGGACATCGTGGGCTCCCAGAATGGTGAGTGGAAGTTTGGCAAAAGGCCTATATATAGCTGTAGGGCCCACATTTCCACCTCATTTGTACCTACTGCTACAGTGACTGGACGATCAGATTCAGAGGAGATTGAGTGATTCAGGGAGCACGAGGTACCCGATCGACGACGTGCGAGTTTCAGGTTAGTAGTCTGTGTTAACTCCCAAAATGAACCCATCCCTATGGTCGCATTTTGCGTTGGATAGCACGGCTATTGGTAGTTTTCTCAAATTTATTTTGAGTTTTTCTAGTTGCAAGGTTTAGGTTTTGATTTCGTTTCAAAAATAAAGATGACCC
>ML783270.1:343266-358121 GCA_009831015.1 Picea engelmannii | reverse complement strand
AAATTTTAGTTATTTAGATGTCACCTTGCAACATGTGGACATCGCTTGGTCCTTTACAAGAGTTTGATTACCTAAATTAGCTAGATGTCATTGGTACAACCTTGCGGAATTTTAAAATCCCTAGGAAACTAGCATGTGGACATGTGGTCCGTTACCATCCTTTAACTCCCTATGTGTGATTTAATCTAGAAAAACATGAAACTATCCTAGATTGAACATGTGGGCATGTGTGGGCCCGTTACAAACCTTTAACTCTCCTAGTTTTTTGATCTAAGAAAGAAAAATTCCAACCACTATCCTAATTTTGTGACATGTGGGCATGTATGGGCCCGTTACAAATTTAAGATATGTTTGAAAAATGAAACTAAGAGGGGTCCAAAAAAGGCCTTTGTCCTCTCCTAAAGGTTTTGAATTTTTTTTTTGTTTAAGGGAGATGAGATCGTTTTCACAATCCTTTTCTGGTTCTCAAGATCGCTTAATGGCGCAAGAGAAGAGCATACTCAATATTGTTACTTCCAACTTCTGGTCCCGAAAATGTGAATTAGATGTGATTAAAATTGATGTTCAACTTAGATTTATAAACCAAAGCAATCCATCCACGTGGCAAAAAAACAAATAAGGGAAAATGATTTTTATCCACCTAAGTGCCTATGTTTGTTTGATTATCCCCTTTATAAGTTGAGGGGTCTAAGTGGTGCAGTATTTAGAGCATGCATATCATCATTTTTTAAGAAGGAAAATGATTTTCCCCACATCCAAGACCTTACAATGCAAATTTTAGTTCAGATGCGCGGCCTCCAGTGTGGACAGAGGCGCATATGGCGCCTGCGCGCTGACAGAATTGCAATAAAAAGTGCATGCGCGCATAGGTAAATGGCTGCACAGGCGCATGCGTGCACGATGCGTGCCTGTGGGGTGGAATAACCGCACGCCTGTGGTAAACGGCCGAGAAGAAAAATCCGGATGGATTTCTCTCCAATTTCTTGTGAATTGACTGGTTAGCAGGTCGACAGAGGTCGGTTTGTGAAATTTCAAGTTAATGAAATCAAAAGGAAAGCAAAATAAACCCAAATGAGGGAGGAATTGATACCAACTCCCCAATATGGTCGCCAATCTGTTTGCACCCAATTCATCACTTGATGAGCAAATAAAGGGTGCTTACATGCCCAGTTGGGCTCTGCTAGGCATGACAGCTGTAGAGTAAAGGTTAGAAAGAGAAACTACAAAGTTATAAACAAGAATTAAACTAAAACAAACTAAAACTATGAGCATATGGAAAAATGAAAAATAAATACAAATGGACCAATATCACCAATGTATAAGCTGATCTATTGATTAAATCCAAAGGCACAATGAAGAAAGGGGACTTGTGTCCCTTCTTTCTCCAATGGAAGGCTCTTGAGGCCCTCACAAACTTGCTCTCCTTGCAAAGAAAAGATGAAAATGTGGGTGAAAGAACTCCTAGTTTATCCACTCAAGAGAGAGGTGGAAAGCTCTATGAAATGGTGGTGATTATGTTTATTGCCAAAGAATGAGTCCTTAGCAATCTTAGCAGCATAACAATACATAGAATTCCTTAAGAAAGTGATGGTTCTTCATGGCTTTTTACAGCATGACATTGGGTGATTATGTAACCCTTTTGAGGTGTGAAAAGGGGCTCTTTAGGGCTCAATTAGGTCTTTGACCAGCCTACCATGCGGATCCAGCCCAGATTTGATGTCAAATCGGCTTGGGAGCTGATCCATTAGTGGTTGGGAGGCCAACCAATTTCAATAAATGTGCCATTTAGCAGGTGCGCGGGTTTTTCGCCCAACATTCGTGCATCGTGCGCTTACGCACGCATTGTACGTGGTTGTTACGCGCATACGCATGCGCACCCAGGTTCTGAAAAGCGCCCTTCAATTTTTTGGTCATTTTGTATAGTTTTTGACCCTTTTGCCATGCTGTGGAATTAATCTTGTGCCATGAATGACTTTTTTCCTATTTTGACGATGCAGAGTTCTTGTCGCCATGTGCGGACGAAATTTCAATGATAACACCTATGGTCAGGAGGAAGGAAGAACACCCACAGTCAGTTGGTTGGTAGCAACCTGTAATAGATAAGTGATTTCCTACCTTGTGTAATTTAGCTGTGAATGTGCATGAATTGGTTATACTGTGTATGTTTCAGGAATTGTGCATATTTCTTAATGGATATACTGTATCCCCCTTATTCCTGCTTGATTGTATAACTAGGCCAGTAAGAAATTGTATGGTTAGGAGATGATTTTATACTCGTAAATGATTGTGTCATGTGGAGGCATAAGCCAGAGTCATGAACTGTGTGTTCGTCGACCCCAGACACAGTTTCATGTGCGCATGCCAACCCTCCTAATTGTTTAGAGTCCCTTGGAGGATGAAGTTTGTGAAGCTCAGGAGGGGTAGTGTATATCGACATGGGCTCTCTGCGAGGCAAACCGAACCCAGAACTCCTTAATTCCTAGATAAGCTCAGGAAGGATTGCACCATTCTGTGCAGGAACCCTGCATGGAGTGCAGAGGTCGAAAAACCCTTTGGAGGTTTCAAAGCGTATGAAAGATCAGGAGTGATAGAGATCATGATTAAAATCAAATCTGAACCATCGATTCAATTTGGGGAAATAGAGGTGAGGATTTCCCCAAAGTCTTGAAAGGCGAATCACCAATTCACAGGGGAAAATTTGGACCATTGGAGACTACGTTCAGACAACCGAAGAAGAGTGCGCAGGAGAATAGATCTGAAACATCAAATCGAGTGCAGGGGACCGATAGCTGTCGGATCCAGAAAAGGCACATGAGGTTTAACTTGGTGCATGCAAGGGAGAGATAACTCGTTAAAGTCCTGAAAGCATCGGGATCTTCCATCCCTGAGGACGTGTGTCAAATATCCACATCCATCGGGGATTTGGCACCGGGGAAATGGGAGTGAAGACTCTCCCATATTCTCGAAAAGAAGAAAGTCAGGATTTGATCGTGACCATTGATCATCCCAAAAATATCACAATTGTTGATTGTGGCTAAAGGTCGCAGTTGTCCATCAAAGGGACACGTGGCTGTCGGTCGACATTTCGGCACCCAAGAAACCAAAGGGAAAGACCCCTCATTTTCGCAAGTTGCGAAATCCCGGTATATGAAACCCCAAATCAATTTAGCGTGAATAAGTTTCGGCGTTTAGGCACCCGGGGAACCAAAGGGAAAGATCCCTTGTTTTCACAAGTCGTGAAATATTGGTATACGAAACCCTGAATCAGTTTAGCGTGAATAGGTTTCGGCGTTTTGGCACCCAGGGAACCAAAGAGCAAGACCCATCGTTTTCGCAAGTCGCAAAATCCCGATATACAAAAATTTGACTCGGTTTAGCGTGAATAGGTTACGACGTTTTGGCACCCGAGAAACCAAAGGGAAAGACCCCTCGTCTTCGCAAGTCACTAAATCTTGGTATACAAAACCCCGAATGGTTTAGCATGAATAATTTTCGGCATTTCGACACCCGAGAAACCAAAGGGCAAGACCTCTCGTTTTCGCAAGTCGCAAAATCCTGATACACGAAACCCTGACGCACACTATGGATGAGCCCTAGGTCATAGGACAGGGTCATGTGGTAGAAAGGAGGAGTCTCAAAAGGATATGGACCATCCATTGGAGGAGACGCATGGTGAGCGATCAAAGTTTGGGGAAAGCTCTGAAATCCCGTGGGCCATTGGATCTCGTAGAACAACGAAGGGATTAAGACTAAGTGTCTTTCAACACCCTTAAGCTCAAAAGGGATAGTGACCATCAGATCCAGATCAACGAGGGTCATTGATCTCATACATGAATTCCCATTTCGGATTTCGGGGATTGGAGTGACAAGAGATTTGGAGTCGCTGCATCATGAACTCCCAGTTCACGAAACTCTGAAAAGATCTGGACCGTTAGATCCAAATCATCGAGGATCATTGGATCTCATACAAGAAATTGCATATCAGAGTTCGGGGAATGGAGTGACAAATGGTTTGGGTCATTGCATTTATAACTCTCGGTTACTGAAATCCCGATACGGCTAGGACCGTCGGATCAGGGGGAGATTCACAACTATCGATCTCATCGAAGGTAAGATTTTGGGTTTCGGGGTTTGAAGAGTCGAAAGACTTGACTCTCTTGCATCGCTGAGTCGTGAAATGCAAAAGGTTCCTCTTGGCTTGGCCTGTGGTCATAACCAACGATCACATGGAGGAGGATAAGGGAAGAGCTAGCCTGCACTAGGCCCCCATAGGAATTCGGGGATTCTATCCCTTGAGGAAGAGTGAAAAATTTATTTTTGTCGTAGTGGGTATGTGACAAATTGTTTTCAGAGCATGGTTACAACACTTGACCTTATTGGGCTCATGTATGAGTCTCATAAGGAGATATTGTTATCTGCATTTTCTCTTTAAGGAGAAGGACTGCAGAATGAAATTGTAATTTGGGAATTTCTACGAAATTCCAACAAAGGAATTATATTGTTCCTTTGTCAAAATGATAACTACTCTTATAGGAGTAGGGATGGATTGATCAATATTATTGATAAGACCTGAGTGTGAATAACAGAGGTTGAATAAATTGTGCTATGAAGCTGCACGAGTTAGAAAAGGGACATGAACTGAGTTGTTATGTCATAGTGTGACGATGGCTACCTACTAAAGCAGGTAGAGTCTCTTGCAATTGAGATGGCTGGTTAGGTAAGAATGAAGATCCTCATGAAGAACTCCTTCATGATTTAGGAAATATGGTAAGGACTGGTAGGATCCTTAGAAATTTATAATTAGTGCATTATTAAAAGACTAAACCCTAAGCATATAAATCCTCACAATTGAGAGGATTGATGAAAATATGTAGGGTCAGATTACCTGACCTATAATGTTAGAATCGACAACAAGGATAATCTGTTTAAACAAGAATAAGAGGAGTCCTTTGGGACTATTTCTAATTCCCAAGAGCGACCCTTGTTGGTTGTTCCCATAAAGAGAGGGTAACATCCGTATGAGTTATGACTATGAGATTAGTCCTGTAAGTAACTTAAAATCTTAGAAGAGATAGCGGGGAAATTTTGTATGCCAAATGTGCGTATAGAATAAATCTTGTGTTAAAGTTTGAAAACTCTGAAGGTTGAGCGCAGAGTATACCAGGAGGAGTAGTGGTTTTAAGTCTCAAGAGTAAACACTTAGAAAAAATTTCTAAGTTTCGAAGAGTTGAAGCGTTCAAAGGTGAAGCGCAGAAAACCGAATTTGAAGAGAGAACAAGTACAAAGGATTGAGCAGGAGAAATCCTTCAGGAAAAGAATTTTGAAGATTGGATAATATCGAGATTCGAGATCCATTCAAAAAGAGCCGAAATGTTTCAAGTTGTTCGATCTCGGAGAAGTAGCACATTGGTTAGTTGCGAGGAGATACCGGAATTTCACAAAAAATCAAAGGGCTTGGAAGAAGCAATGAGAAATTCACGAAAAGATCATAGTTTTTGATAAAGGAGTGATCTGGACCATTGATCATCCAGAGATAATTTCACAGTTTCAGGGATCAGGAGAACGGAGGTGAAAGGTCTTTCAACTTCGTGACATGTGAAATCACAAAATCCCAATACGCGAAACCCCAACGAGATCTGAACTGTCAAATCGTGGAAGAATCAGGACCGTCAGATTGAAAACTTTGAAATTTCACAATTTTGGGGATCGAAGGATTCGAGGTGCTTCATAAAAAAGGTCCCAAAGTTGCAAAACATGAAATCGTGACATAATCACAACCGTTGGTTGGAGAGATGTTGGTGATCGTTAATCTGATCTGAAATTTCAGAATTTCGGGTATCAAGAGTTTGAAGGATGGAGATTCGATTGACTCATATCTTTGATACATGAAATCCTGACATCCAACCCGAGCCGTTGGATCGAGAGAGGTGGTGGATCATTGATCTAACACATACACATTTTGGGGATTCGAAATCAGGAGTTAGGAGGTGAAGACTCCGCCAGAATCTCGAAAGGTGAAAAGCCAGGATTTGATCAGGACCGTTGATTGGCAAAGAGATCTGGACTATGTGATCCAAGTTGTTGGACCCTCATGGATTAGAAGTTTGGGAAATGGTGGAGCGTTTTCCATGGATTCGTCGAAACACGGGATCCCGACGCGTGTCTAGGAGTTGACCACGGGTTCCGAGCAAAGGGTCATGTGAATAAAAGATCTAAGAAAACCTTATCCTCGATCTTTTGGGTTTTCAGATTTCGGGGATCGAGGAAATAGAGTCCCTTGCAACAGGAATCTTGAAATCATGAAATGTGAAGTGCATTTTAGTTCGGATCGTGGTCACCGCCAGTGGTCGCGTGAGGAGAAGGCGTGAACTAGTATGATGAATACTTAACTGTGTTCAATTGTACTTGAGTGCATGAGTTGAATGCATTGTGAAGCTTCATAATAGGAAGCCTGATATTAATATCGGTAAGGTATGAATGATATTAAACGTGCAAGTAATGCACAGGTATGATGTAAGAGTATAAGTATACTAGAGGCCCAATATGATTGCCCTGATGAGTGAAACGTGAAGCAAGTATTGCTCTTGTCCATATTGAATGAATACTATGGAGGCATATCTGACTCCATTCTGGGGAGTCATGAAAGTTCTGTTCCAAATAATAGCCTAAGGGGAATGTATTCCATTTCCTCAAGAAGTACCAATATAATTAGATGAAAGGGTAAATGAGCAAAGATGCTCTCTTGTCATAATAAGAGACAAATGACTATGCATTTGAGCATCACATGAGAAGGATTGTGAATGAATCTGAATTGATTGATCTTAACAGTAAAGATGCATGTGGGCTGTAAAATATACCTATGGAAACTGCACACATGCTTACGATTATGAGTATAGCTAAGTACATCATGGATGTAAGTTAGAAAAAACCTAGAACATGTGTGGATGCATAATCTAGAATGCATACTAGAAAGGTATGTCTATGTTCCTTAAAGAATTCTTATTAACAAGCTGAAGCTAATTCGAGCTTGAGGCCATCACAAATAGTGATGGATATGCAACAGGGAAGTTTCATGCCGAAGGAGTTCCCGGTGGAGGAACTGTGTAAGGAATTTGTCAGAAGAATAGAGTCACAACCCTAATAATTGTTGAAGGTTGGACAATGGGCTGCAAGGCCTGTCCATGTATAAGAATATTGGATTACATTTTGAAAGAATCATGTAATTAATAGAAGACTAATAACTGAATATTGACCATTCTGATAACCGAATGGAAGTGTGTAGGATGCACATGTTCATGATTCATTATGAGAAAAGAGTTGTTATTAAAGCATGTTGTAGTATTTGAAAAAGGGTTAGGGTGTGGCCTAACCAAGGCGCCTCAAGGAAAAGAGAAGGAAGATCCCGACAAGGAGTAGAATTGCAAAAGTAGAGAAGAGACAATGAGGCCTTAGAGATAACTTGACTGGGCTGAAAAGTCCCAGGTGATGTAGGAAGAGTTGGAAGAAGGGGAGAGTCCTCAACTCTTTCCTCACTGAGTATTATGTTTTCCCTTGGATGAGAAAGCTGGTACACCAATAAAAATAAAAAGGTCTTGACACCATAAGTAATAAGGATTGTATTACCGAAGATACAATCAAAATTTGTTTGTGTTGCACTTATGGAAACATTTGAGGATGTTTATGAATTTGAATGTTAGGATACATGAATTTGGTTTAATATTATGACTAATGTAATTATGTCTATGATGATGGATGTTGTGTATAGAAATGAATTGGAGCTATTGAGGAAGACAGTTGCCAATAATGAACAACCTCAAGCAAAGGGTGACCATGGGAAGGATGCGGTCGAAAGATTATTGACAGGACTATGAAAATCCCACTAAAGCACTATTGATGAGGTAGAGATCAGAAAGAGAGTGCTAGCAGCCAAGAACCGGTATAAATATATTCGTGCCTATGTGGCACAAGGTATGAAGGGATTTGGTAAGAACCCCTTATGAAATATTTTATTGTCTTAGTGTTATGCATGAACTTTGAAAGGAAATAGAATGCCTTGGATACCCAAGTAAGGTATGATTCAGGAAGGAGAACCTAAATAATGGCGGTATGAACCTCCGGTAGTAAACACTATTTGTAACCATTGGGAGAATTCATGAACCGATATGCCATGAATGCATTGACCAATCAAGGAGTGCTTAATCATTCATGTGAAACTTTGAGTTCTGGTATACCGATTTGGGGTCGTGATCGACCTATAGCAGGCAGCATGGTCCTGTTGTAAGAATGAATGAAAACGAATAAACCATGTGGTAGAGAGGTTGGTTAAGTTCCAACACACCATGGCCAAGACCCTGTCATAAAGTGTGGAAAACTTGGAAATCAATGCAAGGGTGCACTGGGTATGAATGTGGCCATGAATGTTGGTGCATTCATTAAAATCAATTGATATCCGAATCACATTTTGAAAATTTGGTAGGCTGGAATGATGCATAGGTAAGGGAATATGTATCCTTTCGCTTTGAATCCTTGAATAGATGAAATGACCTAGAGTGTTAGTATAATTGATTTTATAAAAAGGTAATGTACATGAAAAACTAACAATTGTTTAGTTCTGTAAAGAATGAAATTGCAGGGAGGAAAGGGTCTTGGATATGGTAGTGTTGTAAGTCCATACGGAAGGCCGATTGCCTGCTGAGCCAAACTACAAGAAATGGCATTTCCTTTTTGAGAAAGTAATTTAATTGTTAAGTATGCACAGTTCTAAAATTGTTGTGACGATGTTGTAAAGGTGCAATAAAATGTATATGCATGGAAAAGCTAACAAGTTGTTTGGCCGATTGAAGTTGAAAGTCCAGGAAGAAAAGGGGTCTTGGATATGGCAGCATTGTAAGCCCATAAGGAAGGCCAATTTCCTGCTGAGACAAACCGTTAGGGGAAGGAAAGTCCCATAATTATGAATCTGGTTCCTGTGCGGAACAAATATGAAAACAAATCGTGAGATTGGAAAATCTGTGGGTGACAGATTTGCAATAAAATTCTGAAAGTTAGAATTTATAATGATGTCTCATGAATTTTGTATACATGTGATATAGGTGAGAAGAAAAGACATGTCCAAAAAGGACAGATGAGGGCTATCAAAGTTGAAGATGATGAACATGGCTACTACTGAGCCATGAAAACCCCGTGATAAGCCATGATCACCTGAAAATTATTGTGTTGAAGTAACACAAGATGGAGGTACGCCTCGGTAGAGCAATTCTAAGGGATGCCTCGACTGTAAGACTTGATAGAGTCTCTAAAATTTTCCTGTGCGAGAAAACCTTAGCAGGAAAAGATGGATCGCTCGAGGGACTGTATAACAGTGAAGGGGATGCCTGAGCCTGGGCCTGGAGGGTGAGTGACCGCAAGGAAGAGGATACCTTAATAATTCTTGTAAACTATTGGGATCATGCACACAGTGGGTAGTTTCCCATGCGAAAAAACCTTGGAAAGGAAGATGAAATCATGATAGCTCTTGTGAACTATTGAATTGGAATCATGCACCCAATGGGTACATCAAGGAAAATGATGAGAATGGATAACAAAACTACCATGTGGATATAGATCCATAGACTGCACAGATAAGTATTGTGCTAAGATTATGAAATTTTCCTTTTGAATTTTGAACAACAGTAAGATGTTTTCGCACAAAATTGTGATTAATGTGCTTGTTGTCCAAGAATTATTGAAGGAATATGACAAAGACTAAGATCCTGAAAGAGGACCTGACAGAGGATGAAGGTCAAGACTTCTGAAGTGGCTAAATGAGAAAGGCATGACAGGTGTTTTTGAGAAAGAACATCGAGGACGTTGTTCCTTTAAGGGGGAGGGAATTGTAACACCCTGTTTCCCCCAATTTGTAATTAATCATAAAATAGAAATTTCCATGCTAATGCATGAGGAAAATGGAAATGTATTATTGTTTGAGTTGCCAATAACTGACTGTGGGGGTGAATCCTTGAAAGTACTGGCCATGATATCACTAGAGGAAGAATGTGAAAACTATAAGAGAGGGTTCATTATGACAAATAACCCCAAATTTCCCTTGATGAGGATGACAACCTCCTTCGGACCCCAAGGAGAGAAATTAGTTAATGAAGAAAGGACCGGTGGTTGAATTATCAACCACCCCCATGAATGGAAACATGGGTTGTCAATTTGAAGTACCACAGGGACCTATAGACCTGAGATTCCTTCTAACAGAAGGAACAAGATAGGTCAACAAACCTTCCAAGGTAAGAGGGATACACAAAGGAGAGGAGACACCAAAAAAAGGAGAGCGTAAGCTCGCAAGGGAGATGCACAGAGCTCTCCAGCAAGTCACGAACTGAAGTCTATGAGCTTGATGTCGAGGAGCATATGAGAAACCTTGTCGAGGCCATAACCGAGAGAGAGAGATCTGGGTTAGAGAGAACAAGACCCAAACAGAAGCGAAAATGGAGGAAGAACCCTCGAGAAGTGTGAGAGTTCCCTGGTGATATCATGGCTTGGCACGGGGGTGGCCAGAGTGCTAAGAATGAATGCCTCTATGCCTATGGTCAGGTGGAAGGACGAACACCCACAGTCAGTTGGTTGGCGGCAACCTGTAATAGATAAGTGATTTCCTACCTTGTGTAATTTAGTCATGACCGTGTATGAATTGGTTATACTGTGTATGTTTAAGGAATTTTGCATATTTATTAATGGATATATTGTATCCCCCTTATTCCTGCTTGATTGTATAACTAGGCCAGTAAGAAATTATATGGTTAGGAGATGATTTTATACTTGTAAATGCTTGTGTCCTGTGGAGGCGTAAGCCAAAGTCACGAACTGTGTGTTCGTCGACCCCGGACACAGTTTCATGTACGCATGTCAACCCTCCTAATTGTTTAGAGTCCCTTGGAGGATGAAGTTTGTTAAGCTCAGGAGGGGTATTGTAGATCGACATAGGCTCTCTTCAACGCAAACCAAACCCAGAACTCTTTAAGTCCTAGACAAGCTCAGGAAGGATCGCACTGTTGTGTGCAAGAACCCTGCATGGAGTGTAGAGGTCGAGAAACCCTTTGGAGGTTTCATAGCATATGAAAGCTCAGGAGTGATAAAGATCATGATCAAAATCAGATCTGAACCATTGGTTCAATTTGGGGAAATAGAGGTGAGGATTTCCCCAAAGTCCTAAAAGGCGAATCATCGATTCGTAGGGGAAAATATGGACCGTTGGAGCCTACGTTTAGACAGCCAGAGAAGAGTGTGTAGGAGAATAGATATGAACCGTCAGATCGAGCGCACAGGACCGATAGCCGTCAGATCTAGAAAAGGCACATGAGGTTTAACCTGGTGCATGCAAGGGAGAGAGGACTCATCAAAGTCCTGAAAGCATCGAGATCGTCCATCCCAGAGGATGTGTGTCAAAGATCCACATCCATCGGGGATTTGGCATCAGGAAAACGGGAGTGAAGACTCTCCCAAATCCATGAAAAGAAGAAAGCCTGGATTTGATCGCTACCATTGATCATCCTGAAAAGATCACAACTGTTGATTGTGGCTAAAGGTCGCAGCCGTCCATCGGAGGGGCACGTGGCTATTGGTCAGCATTTTGGCACCTGGGAAATCAAAGGGCAAGACCCCTCATTTTCGAAAGTCGCAAAATCTCGGTATACGAAACCCCAAATTAGTTTAGCGTGAATAGGTTTCGACGTTTCGACACCCAGGGAACTAAAGGGAAAGACCCCTCATTTTTGCAAGTTGTGAAATCCTGGTATACAAAACCCCGAATTGGTTTAGCGTGAATATGTTTCGGCATTTTGGCACCTGGGGAACCAAATGGCAAGACCCCTCATTTTCGCAAGTCGCGAAATCCCGGTATACGAAACCTCGAATTAGTTTAGCGTGAATAGGTTTCGGCATTTAGACACACGAGAAACCAATGGGAAAGACCCCTCATCTTCACAATTCATGAAATCCTGGTATACAAAACCCCAAATCGGTTTAGCGTGAATAAGTTTCGGCGTTTCGGCACCCGGGAAACCAAAGGGAAAGACCCCTCATTTTCGCAAGTCGCAAAATCCCAGTACATGAAACCTCGACATGCTCTGTGGATGAGCCCTAGGTCTCAATATAGGGTCATGTGGTAGAAAGGAGGAGTTTCAAAAGGATCTAGACCGTCCATCAGAGGAGATGCGTGGTGAGCGGTCAGAGTTCGAGGAAAGCTCCGAAATCTTGTGGGCCATTGGATCTCATAGAACAACGAAGGGATTAAGACTGAGTGTCTTTCAGCACCCTTAAGCTTAGGAGGGATAGTGACCATAAGATATAGATCAATGAGGGTCATTGATCTCATACACGAATTACCATATCGGAGTTTGAGGATTGGAGTGACAAGATATTTGGAGTCACTACATCGTGAACTCCCGGTTCACGAAACTCCAAAAATATCTGGACCGTTGGATCCAAATCATTGAGGATCGTTGGATCTCGTACAAGAACTCACATATCAGAGTTTAGGGAATGGAGTGACCAGTAGTTTGGGTCGTTGCATTTCCAACTCCCGATTACCGAAATCTCGATATGGCTAGGACTGTCGGATCAGGGGGAGATTCACAGCCGTCGATCTCATTGAAGGTAAGTTTTCAGGTTTCAGGGTTTGAAGAGTCAAAAGACTTGACTCTCTTACATTGTTGAGTTGTGAAATGCGAAAGGTGCCTCTTTACTTGTCCTGTGGTCATAAACAATGATCACATGGAGGTGGATAAGGGAAGTGCTAGCCTACGCCAAGCCCCCGTAGGAATTCGAGGATTCTATCCCTTGAGGAAGAGAGAAAATTTTTATTTTGTTGTAGTGGGTATGTGACAAGGGGGAGCACCTTTTTCATTCACAGATGTGGGTGAAGGGGACCCGACTGCATTTTATTATTGATAGTGGAAGCCAGAAGAACCTCATCTCAGTAGAGGTCATCAAACAATTGGGATTGTTGACAACACCACACCTGCAACCATACAACATCGGGTGGCTTTTCCAAGGACGAGATCTTTGTGTCAGCCAATAGTGTTGATTGTCATATGACATCCAACCCTTCAAGGATGAGGTATTATGTGATGTTTCCCCACTGGATGTCTGTGATGTTCTCTTGGGCCAACCATATATGTGGATATGCCATGTTGTTTATGAGTCTCGACCCCTCAGTGTCATCGTTTCTCTAGGGGGTCATCTCTACTGAATACCAGAGGTAGTTTTGACTACTGCTCCACCTAAACAATGCCGAAAGGTAGTATCTCATACTACAAAATTTAGCTTCTTCACAATCTGTTCAAAAGGTGAACAAAAGGATACTGCAACCACTACAACCTCGGCCCAAGCACCTTCTATCCAACAAAAGTAGGTCGACAAGATTGCAGCAAAGTGTAAAGATTCCTTCTGCACACAGGAATCTCATGTATCCAGATTGGTTAAAAAGGTCCAACCCTTCCAACCACATGTTCATGACAACCTTCAACAAGCTAAGCAACCCAACTTCTCTAGCAAGGCAAGCAGCTCACCAAGATGCAGAATCAACAAACGCTTTTCCCTCTCCCCCGGGAACTCAACACAATTGAAACCATTGCTTCATAAGGAGGAAGGATTGATCCAAGTGGATATCAGTGGCCACCCACCTTTTCCAACTAGCTCAAAACAATTTTCTGAGAATTTGACAATTTACTATTTTTAGCAGTTTTAACTTCTGGGGCTATTTTGAGGGCCTAAATGAAGGTTTTTTGAGATTGATATTCTCAATGATAGTCAAAGGCATGATTGAGCCCCAAAAATGAATCTCCTCAACGATACCTTTCCAACAGACTATCATACGACTAAAACAAAGATCATATGCAAAAGTTACGACCCCGGGAAGTTGATGTACTAACTTACCCAAACGGGGCCCACATGACTTTTGGCACTTCATCTCCTAGGGTTAGGTTTTTGGATGTATAGGATTTTTGGCATTCTTGTTTATTGTAAAAAAGGCCTTCAAAGCCTCATTGTAATCATCTTCTTATGAATGCAAGTAGCCATCACATCTCTTCTTAGAGATAAGTTGCCACCATTCTAGCGAGTCTTTCACTCTATATTTTTACAATCTCTGTAAATTTATTTCATTAATAGAAATCGTGTATTACTGTGTGTTTGTGACTTTTTTTATATTTCCAATATATCTCTGTTATATTTTTGTCTCTCTTTCAATATCTCTGAATAATTGTATGTTATATCTCCGCTCTCATTTCATGCCGAAAATAATCTAGATCAATATCTTTCCCAAATGTCAAGTCCAAGAGAGTCTTAGGTAGATACCCAAAACATGTCTCAAATGATGAAATCTGGGTAGAAGAGTGCAAGCCTCAGTTGTATGCATGTTGGACATAACGCAACTGATCATCCCAAAGTTTAGGATATTTGTTGCAGTAACCTCGAAGAAAATGAACCACGGTCTTGTTGACCACCTTTGTATGTATGTCGGTCTGTGGAAGGAAAGAATTCCTCCTCTTCAGCTTGGTGTCCATGAGTTGTCATAAACTTGTCCAAAATTCCCCTAAAAATCAAGAATCTCGATCGGAGATAATGGACGTGGGAAACCCAAAATGAACCCATACATGTTAGAAGAATAAGTGAGCATCTTGCTCAACTATGACTTTCTTTTTACATGGCATCGCGATACACATATTTATAAACCTATCCACTACCACATACAAGTATTCATGACCCTTTCTAGACATAGGTAACCCCCCTACAAAATCCATTGAGATGCTCTCCCAAGGATGAGAAGGAACATGAAGTGGTGTGTACAACCCCAATTTTCTATTAGT
>ML783270.1:314121-334980 GCA_009831015.1 Picea engelmannii | reverse complement strand
TTCATGTAATGTTATGCTGCCTAGATTGTTTTAAGGACTCACTCCTTGACAATAACACATTGGCACCATTTCATTGAGCTATCCACCTCTCCATTGAGTGGATGTGCTAGGAGTTCTTTCACCATCATTCTCATTTTCTTATTATAAGGAGAGCAACTTTGTGAGGGCCTCAAGAGCCTTCCATTGGAGAAAGAAGGGACTCATAGTCCCCTTTCTTCATTGTGCTTTGATTTCATCAATTGATCAGCCTAAAAACATTGGTGATATTGGTATTTTTGTGTTTGTTATTTCTTTATCCATATGCCCATGATTTTAGTTTGTATTAGTTTAATTCTTGCTTATAGTTTTTTTTTTTTCTCTAACTCTTTCCTCTACAGCTGTCATGCTCAGCAAGACCCAACTGGGCATGTAAGCACCCCTTATTTTCTCACCAAGGTGACGAATTGGGTGCAAACAGATTGGCAACTGTACTGGGGACAAGGTATCAATTCCTCCCTCATTTGGATTTATTTTTCTTTCCTTCTAGTTTGTTTAACTTGCAGGTGCACAAACCGGCCTCTGCCGACCTGCTAACCAGTCAATTCACAGGAGAATTGAGAGAAATCCATCCGGATTTTCTTTCTCGGCCGTTTTTCATAGGTGCGTGGGTATTCCACCCCACATTCACGCATCGTGTGAGAATGTGCTTTCGTAACGGCTTTCCTCCGCGTGCATGCACTTTCTGTCTCAACTGTGCTCGCACGCCTGCGCTCTATGCACCTCTGTCTGGACTAGGGGCCACGCATTTGATTAAAATTTTTCATTGTAAGTGCTTTGGATGTGGGAAAGGCCATCTTCCTTCTTAAATATGTTGTCAAAAATGTTATAAAGCCACATTACACTTAGTCCCCTCATAATATAAAGGGGTTAGTCAACCAAACATAGGCACTTAGGAGGATGAAAATCAATTTCTCTTCTTTGCTTTTTTCCACATGGATGGCTAGTTTTGATTTACAAACATAAGTGGATAATCATATTTAATTACATCTAACTCACATTTGGGATTAGAAATTGAAGTAACAATCCTTGAGTATGCTCTTCTCTTGTTCCTTCACGCGATCTTGAGAATTAGAAAAAGATTGTGAAAAACAATCTCATCTCCCTCAACAAAATTTCAAAACCTTTAAGAGAGGACAAAGGCCCTTTTGGGACCCCTCTTAGTTTCATTTTTCAAACATATCTTATATTTGTAATGGGCCCATACATGCCCACATGTCACAAAGATAGGATAGTGTTTAGAATTTCGCTTCCTTAGATCAAAACACTAGGAGAGTTTAAAGGTTGGTAATGGGCCCATACATGCCCACATGTTCAATCTAGGATAGTTTCATGCTCTTTCTAGATTAACTCACAAATAGGGAGTTAAAGGATAGTAACGGACCCACATGTCCACATGCTAGCTTCCTAGGGCTTTTGAATTCCGCAAGGCTATACCAATGACATCTAGCTAATTAGGTAATCAAACTCTTGTAAGGACCAAGAGAAATCCACATGCAACAAGGTGACATCTAATTAACTAAAACTTGGCACACTTTCACTCACACACAAAAGTCACTTCTCACTCACAATAGCTTCTTCTTGAAACGTGGAGGTCTAAGTAAATTTCCTCCAAAGGGATTATGAAAATACCCCATGTTTTCTTGACAGGACTATCCACTCCCACTTTTAATCAGACGAGGTTGGTTCTCACCCCCAGCCTCACAAAAGAACTTCATCTAAAAACTTTCTAAAAACTCATTAAGTTTTCCTCCATAGGAGGTGCCAAAAGAAAATTTTAGTCTAGGTAGGATTTCGGGGATAGGCATCCAAATAACTCCCCGTTATCTGGTTCTCACATTTTCAAACATAGAGGTTGACGAATAGGGAACTTCAAATCCTCCAAGTCAAGTGTTCCAATCACCATAAGGCAGGGAGATACCCGTGAAGGGTCGAAGGCCAAGGTCCGGTTGTTCTCTGCATCCCCCCTTGAGGCACCCACCTCTTGGACGGGATCTAGCCCGTGACCCATTTCTTAGGCTGAAAATCTAAATGCCACACTTTGACCGAGGTACCTAGGGACCAAATTTAGGACATCTACCTAGGTGGAAATTGTGGGCTGCAATTGCACCTTGATTGGATTTTGTGTGGCTATTGGGAAATATCACCAACTCTTTCGGGATATGCCCCCTCTACCCCTCATTATAACCAATTGTTTCATCCTTCACTAGTGTCTCAACCAGTGACTTCAGACCCCATTGTTGAGTACTATTGGAAAGGTCCAGTGCTATTTGAGAGGAAAGACATTACGTCTTCTAGGACACGAGTAATTTATTTCTTTTGATTCCCCCACACGGACAAAACCCTCTTACCCATATATATGTTTCTTTCTCATTTTTATGTATGATGCATATCTGATTACAGTTTGACTTTGATATATATATTGTGTAAACAATCACAGTAAAGACTCTTGTTTCTATATTTCTCTCACCACTTTTGGCACACATTCACACAACTAGTCTGACATCATAGGGGAACCACAGAACCCCCGTCGTTCACGACGCTTGCTCAACCTCCCTCCTATCTTAGGGGGAGTATCTAGTCATACCTGCTCATCGGTACCTCCGTCACACACTCCTGTGAGTGCTACTATCTTAGGATCAGCTTTGCTTGGTTCTACCTTACTTGGGTCAACTTCCCAAGGTCATCCGTTCACTCGCTCTCCTTTACACGAAAGCGGGGGACCCACTTCCTCTCAAGGAGGGAGAACCAACCCACCTAGTCCCCAGCAAGGGTCAGGTTCACAACACACCATGGCCGGAGCTAACCCCCCCCCACTACATATGCCATATTTGGCCTCTCTCAACATACCGGATCTCACCAAACTCACCAATGATCCTATATTACATGACGCCACATGGCCTGCAATGCCAACAAAACTTCCTTTAGACATACCGAAGTTTGAGGGAAAGGCGGGGGATAACCCCGCCAACCATGTCATGACCTTTCATCTATGGTGTTATTCCAATAGCATCATGGATGATTCCATCAGACTGTGATTATTTCAACGCACACTTACTGACCTGTCAGCCAAATGGTATGTCGAAGAAAAATCAGGGTCTCATGCGACCTTTGAGTCATTGGCCAAAGCATTCTTGACTTTCTTCCAATTAACCATCCACCATGACAATGGTCTAGAACTACTGTCTAACTTCAAACAGACCTCAGCCACCCACATCGCTGACCACATTCATGAGTGGCGTAGGCGACATAGTTTGTGTAAAGCAGAAACCACCAAGCAACAGTGCCTTGACTGGTTTCTTAGATCACTTGTCTCTCTCCTTGGAAAGGACGTCGCTTCCACCTTCCCTCAATCTGAAGAGGAAGCCATTAGTAAGGCCCAACAATATGACCTTATCTACGCATAGTCACGGTACTTATACATAGTACTTCCTGATCTTCCAAAACCTATGTCGTTTGGTCAAGACAAACCTGGGATGTCTCATTCAGCAGACGGACAAATAGGTGCCACCACACACCATGGTCCACAACCCCAACCACCACCGATGTATGGAACACCTCAATACCCGCCGATATATGGGGGCACTCCTTATTACCCCCCACCCCCTTATCAACAGCCATATCCTGTTGCTATACCTCCACCCATCAGTGGACCACCACCGGCACCACCCATACATCCACCTATTCCTACAAATAATGGTACTCCCTCAACATTATCTTATAGTACTAGTGAAATCACTATGCCTTCCTATGTACCTTATGGATCAATACCACCACAAAATCCATACTTCCCATTTCCTGGTCCTCCACAACCCATGGCTCCCCCACACCCACATGCGGGGGTAAATTTTGTAAAACCTTCCGCTGCTCAACAATACCAAAATTTTGAACAGTTGAATACACCCAACCCAACTCACCCATCGAACAATGCCAAGAAGAAAGGACGAAATAGGAAAAATAACAACCCTGGTCAAGGCGGGAATCAACCCCCACAGCACCAACCCACTGGGGGCAACCAGAACCAAGGGAACCAAAACCCCCAAGGGGGCAATAAAAACAAATGCCAAGGGCGAAATAATGTTAAAACCATCTTCCCTTGTGCTCTTTGTGGTGAGTTAGGTCATTACACTCACCATTTCCCCCAGATCATTGATTTCAAAAGGTTGAAAGACTCTGGGAGCCTTCCCCCTTCTCCTGCATAAACTACCCCTCAGCAGGCACCACAACAATACGCGCAACAACCCCCTCCCGCCGTGATGTAAAATCCTATCCCACATCAAGGGGTGATAAACACCCAACAGGACACGCAACATCCCCCACCTCAGGTGGGTCAATACCACAACCCCAACAATCCAGCAGAGCGTACAATTCTCCTCACCAGTGAGGAAGAAATCCTTCTTCAAACACGGAATCGTCAGTATCAGACCCCAGCTGAGTCTACTCCTATCTCTCCAGAGACAAACCCTACACTGAAGGGACCCCCATCGGTGATCCCTTGCCCTTTCTCTGAACCACCATTACACATCCCTCGCATCCCCTTGCGCAGGAATGTTCACAACCCACAGGCTAGGGCAGCTCATAATTATAGTTTGGTAGATGACTTAGCGTAATCCATGGCTGCCATGTCAGTCTTGGAAGTCCTTGAAACTTGTCCTATGCAACGTAAATCACTCCTTTCTGCCCTGGGGGCAGTCAACCCTACAGATACTTGACTCATCACCTTTGATCTGGATAGCTGCGAACCTCGTATTCCTCCCTTGGTCGCTATTTAAATACCAGTAAAAATACGGAACATCATCGTCCATCGGTGTATCATCGATGAGGGTGCATCTACTTGCATCATGTCCAAAACAGTATGGCAGAAACTTGGGTCCCCAGAACTTATACCTTCTGCCATCACATTACGAGCTTATGATGGACGACCATCATCTCCCGAAGGGCTCTTCCAAAATGTCCCCATGGAACTCGGGGGAAAAACTATTCTCATTGGCATCGAAGTTATCGACGCTCCGCTCGATTACAATATCTTGTTTGGACGTAGCTACATGTATGCTATGAAGGCAGTGGCATCATCCGTCTTTCGAACAATCATGTTCCCCCATAACGGGAAGATTGTGACCATCGACCAAGTCTCACATTATGAGCCTAACCCATCTGCCAACCTCGATAACATTCTTCCTCTCATTCACACCAACCACGACACATACCCACTCGTAGAAATGGGTCCTGGGATTTTCAAAGATCCATCCTTATTAGGGACATACCATGGAGCACCACCACTCCTTCCCCCTAATCAAGTATGTGTCATCTCATCTAATGGAACTCCTACGGAGGATGCGCGTCCTCCTCAAGAGGCTTCAGTCATTCCTGACGTCTCAATAGTCGCAGAACCACTCCCACAGGAGCCTCCTGCGCACTCGTCGACCCCTACGGTCCATGAATCCACATCCCCTCAGGGGCATAGTCCCCTTTGGGAGACAGTTCCCCAAACCCTCACTCAAATTCCCTTCTTTTACCCTCCACCGGGTATCGAAGCTTTCCAGGTAGCCACAACACTCACACTACCTAATATGGTGTTAGCAATCCTAGTGTGGTATTTACATCCACCTGAGATGGTCCCTCCCCCATCCCTTCCTCCACAGGAAGGCCTCCCCATGACGATTCCCGTCCTTACCCACACTACCCCCTTACTCCCTCACCCCCCTGCTACAGCTGGGGGCAGGATAAAGAAGAAGGAACCCACTGCTCCACTTCCTCCACACATCCCACCACCTTGCGCACTATGTGAGAAAGAGGGTCACCAAACCAACAACTGCCCATATCTATTGGAATTATGGAATTTGATTCCCCTCAATCAACCTCCCGCAACACCCGTCACTACTGCTAGTCCCACTACTACCACCCAACCTTCCAGTAGTAAAGGGTTGAGAGCCAAAGTTGCTTGCACTATCTGTTCAGAGTATGGCCATTATACCCATCATTGCCCAGCACTGCCACGCTTTCGACAGACATTAGCTGTTGTACGCCAAAACTTTCAGAACAACCCGCGCCCTGCTATGTCCTATCTAACAAATATCACTGACATCCATTATGTCACCACTTCAGTCAATGAACGTATGAGATGCCCATGCTCTCTCTGCGATTCATTGGCTCATTTTACATACCAATGTCCTATGATACTTGCATACAGGAAACGTCAATTGGCCCTGCTTCACCAACCTGCAGAGATGACCAATGACCTTACCTCGTCACTAGCAGATCTTCATGTCATTTCTCCCGAACCCGAAGAAATCCCAACACCTCCTTGGTTCGTAAATGACGTATCTGAGGATTTACCCCATAACCCACCCAACTCTCCTGTTCATTCCCCTATGGAAACTTTCCACCCAACCACCACGGGTACCCCTCAATACTTCAACATATGGTTCATGTCGAGTGAACCCTCACCCTCGCCTAACGTTGCTCCCTCTGCTTCTCCAATAGGGGGCAACCTCGCCATCACGGAGGTCACTCTTCATGATCCCTAATATTCCTGTCGTTTCCAATGTGATGAGGAAATACTGGAAGAGCTACACCGCCCAGACTCTACCTGGGACACACTACACCATCGTGCACTCTTCCTTCCACAGGAAGCCCTCATGCCTCCTAACCAAAACCCCATTTATGCAGTCGAAACCAAAGATTTTATCCCATCCGGACCTATCGACTGGTTCAACAATCCCATTCCTACCCCTGATGCTTTTGAAGAAGGTAATATGGCCAACATTTCCCCCACCATCAAAATTGACATTTCCATTAAAAACGGCATCGTCGAAGAAATCATCATTGGAGCTGCTTGCACTCCTCAAGAAATCGCCACATATAAAACCCTCTTCCAGGAATATAGGGATATTTTGGCCTGGTCATACACAGAAATGCCTAGCCTTGACACATCTATTTTCGAGCATTGCATCGACACCTGGCCTGACATCACACTAGTTCGCCAGAAACAACGACCGCTACAGCCATCCAAGGCCGCGGCTATCAAAGCCGAAATTGACAATTTATGTACGGTTGGGTTTATTTACCCCATCGCTTACACTTCATGGGTTTCCAACCCTGTACCCATCGACAAAAAATAGGGAACTATCCACGTTTGCACAGACTTTCGTGATCTCAACAACGCATGTCCCAAAGACAACTTTCGAACGCCTTTCATCGATCAAATTATCAATGACTGCGTCGGCCACGAGGCTCTCTCCTTTATGGACAAATTATCTGGCTATAACCAAATTCAAATCCACCCAGCCGATCAGTATAAAACTGCATTCATTACCCCATGGGGTACTTTTGCATATCGCTTCATGCCTTTCGGCTTAAAAAACGTCGGCGCAACCCTCCAACGGGTGATGACATACATCTTTCATGATCTGGCTGAAATCATCCTCGCCTACTTGGACGACCTCACAGCTCGATCTAAGAAATGCACCCAGCATCTCGATGATTTACGAATCATCTTTCAATGGTATCGCCAGTACAACATCCACTTGAATCCTCTCAAGTGCGTGTTCTGTGTCACCACAGGGCGCCTCCTCGGTTTTATCATTTCCCAAAATGGTATTACCATGGACCCCCTCAAAGTCAAAGCTATCACCGAAATTCCACCTCCTCGGAATTTACGACAACTTCAGAGTCTACAGGGAAAAGCTAACTTTCTTAGACGCTTTGTTCCTGATTACGCCATACGCGCACATGGTTTCCTTCGCTTACTATGTCACGACATCCCTTTTCATTGGGACGACTACACCCAACAGTCATTTGACGATATTAAAGTAGCGCTTTCAAATGCACCTTTGATTAGTGCACTTGACTACAATCGCGACTACATCCTCTACGTATCAGCATCAGCTGTATCAGTAGCCGGCGTCCTCGTCCAGCTAGGAGATGAAAATCGTGAACATGTCATTTACTACATTAGTAAGAACCTCTCAGGACCACCCTTGAAGTACCAACACGAAGAGAAAATTTCTCTTGTCGTTGTCCTCGCAGTCCAGAAACTGCGTCATTACATTCTGCTTCGCACCACCAAGGTCATCGCAGATTCCAACCCTATGCAATATTTTCTCAGCCGTCAACAAGTTAACGGCAAATTCGCTCGATGGATCGTTATCCTTCAGGAGTACGACCTCGAGTTTTCAACCCCTAAGAGTAAGAAGGCCCTTGTTCTCGCCGAACTTGTCACAACCCTCCCCTCTGACACCACCAGTACCCCCGTCAACACCGACTTTCCTGACGAACATCTATTTTACATCGCTTCCGATGATCCTTGGTATGGCGACCTTCTCATCTACCTACGAACTCAAAATTTCGGTAACCATCTATCATGAGATGATCGTCGGCGTATTCTCCATCAGGCCCCCCGCTATCTCCTCATCGGAGACATCCTATATCGACGGGGCGTCGACACCATTCTTCGTCGTTGCCTGACTATTGATGAGGCCGACAGATTCTTAAACGACTGCCAGAGTGGCGCTTGTGGGGGCCATATTTCAGGTATATCCACAGCTCAGAAGATTATCCGGGCCGGTTACTTTTGGCCTACCCTGTTTCACGATTGCATTCATGCCGTGAAACGATGTGAGCAATGTCAGCTCTATGCCAACAAAGCCCGAGCCCCCCCTGCTCTTCTTCACCCTGTCATTACTGTGGGCCCTTTTTTCAAATGGGGCATTGAATTTATGACTTGTAATCCCCCTCCAACAATGGTCACAAATACATTGTGGTCACCATTGATTACTTCACCAAATGGGCCGAAGCTATGCCCACTTTCAACAACATTGCTGACACTGCAACGCGTTTTTTCTTTAACCATGTCATATCCCGTTTTGGAGTACCACTCCAACTTGTTTCTGACCATGGGAAACACTTCGAGAATGAGATCTTCATTGAACTCTCATCTCGGTTAGGCTTCTCTCATGAGTTTGCCTCACCATATTACCCTCAGTCAAACGGACAGGTCGAGGCAGTGAACAAAGTCCTCAAGACCATGTTACAGCGCACGGTTAATAAACATAAAACCAATTGGCATCATATGTTATTTTCCATGCTATGGGCTTATCGAACGATAGTAAAGACCACTACAGGTTTCACACCATTTCATTTAGTCCATGGGGTCGAGGCAACTCTTCCCATCGAGTGCGAAATTCCCACCCTACGCACTGCAATTGAGCTTTTACCTGACACTGCTCCAATGGAGTAGCACTTTCTAAACTTGGAGTCTCTGGATGAAGATCGTCGATCTTCCTTACAGAACAACGAGGCAGCTAAAAAACGATCCAAGGCTACCTTTGATCGCCATGTCAACCTTCGATCATTTCGCGAAGGCGACCTCGCCCTGGCCTATGATATCACCCTTGATACCTTTGGCCATGGAAAATTCGAATCACTTTGGCATGGCCCTTACATCATCCAACATTGCCTCACCAAAGGCACATACATCCTGGCCTCCCCCGAAGGCCTCTCCCTCAAGGAACCCATCAATGGGTTATACCTCAAGAAATTTTATGCTTAGAAGTAGTCATTCTACTTTAGGTTATTTTTTCTTCTTTTTAGTGTTTTTAATCTTTTTTTTCTCCTACCCTCTCGTCTAAACTATCCTTTGTGCTATTTCATAGATGCTTCTTCCACCAGCCTACCACATTGGTTATGCCGACGGCGACAGCCGTTGGACACAAAATCTTGCTTCGGCGGCTTGGGCCCTATATACCCCCTCACATGAAATGCTACATTCAAGCAGCATATGTTTGGGACCAGCAACCAACAACCAAGCCGAATACACTGCGGTCATTGGCCTCCTGGCCGACGCCCAGTGTCATCATATTCGCCACCTTAGCGTCTTCCTCGACTCTCAACTAGTCTTCCTCCAGCTCAACAATGTTTACCGTGTACGCGATCCATGACTCTTTCACAAATACCTGCAGGTTAGACTGTTATCTCGACATTTTGATTCCATTACATTTACACATATTCCAAGACAATTGAATCAAACAACAGATGAAATAGCTAACATGGTGTTAGATTGGCATATATCACATCAAGCTACACATACATAACACATCTCATAAATCCCGTCACAGCATATAGATAGAATAGACATCATCATCAACAAAAAACATATGTAAACGACATCAGGATCTCAAAAATATGTATAATCATATATATATATCAAGGCCTATTAGGCCATCCGAATGTTTACATACAAAAAATACATGTGCCCGCAGGCTAGCACAGTCCCTCGGTACAAAAATCGGCTCACTAGCCTAAATACAACCAAAAAGAGATACATCATCCATTGATCATGGTGCCTCTATCGCACCACCACCTGCTCCTCCCTCAGGAGGAGGTGGTATCCCACCACCACTTGCCCGAGGTGGTGGTGGCGGACCACCCACAGGACCCTCCTGCCCCGACGGCAGGCGTCCACTCATCATCGCGGCAAGCACAGCTGCTCGTCGCACTATAGCCCGCCATGGTGGCGGCACCCCCACACACTGCTCCAAGAAGCTCTCATCCTGGATCTGTGTCCACATGCCCTCAGGCACGTCCTGCAACACCGTCTCTAGATGACAGCGTATATCATCAAAGTCCAGTCCGACTGCTGCCAGAGGAGCATGTGATGGCCCTGAACTAGGGTCATCGAAACAACGCCACCTCGCTGCCCTCTCGGGCTCTGCTGGTTGACCCGCGACATCCTCCTGCCGTCGCCTCTCTCCCTGCGGTCATCCCCCGGCTCTCGCCGAGCTGGCGCTCGCTGCATCTCCACCTCGCGCCCACGAGGTGCCACATCTACACATACAGAAAACAAAAACAAAAAATCATATTAACATCTATATCATATATGGAATTCTATATCAAAAAACAACATCAAAATAAACACATACATAACTCAAAAATGTACCTCGATGATCAAAAACCTCCCCTAGAGGCAATACCATATCCGGGTCACCCCAGAAGTCAACCCGAGCATAGGGTTACCGAAGTACGACCTGCGGCATCTGCCGCCAAATCTGTGCCACATCTGCTGCGAATTAGTGGCCACCTTCGCCACCACCGTGGCGAACCAAAACTAAATACCACCGCCTCAATCGCGGCTCTTGTGCCCCTGGAATCTCCAGCAGAAACCTCGGGCACAGCATCAACACCCTCTCCAAAAACCAGGCCACTAAGATGGACCCGAAAGCAAACTCTCCTCCATCAGTGGACCAACAGTGGTCCAACTGTGTCACCATCCTAGCATGTAGAGTCAGTCCCCAAGCGAACTGCTCACCATCCAATAGTCTCTCCAGCACCAACAACTGGCCACCACTAATACGCTGGGTCACCAGTGACCCGTATACTCGTACAATCATCGCTGCTATACAACGATGAGCTAGGGAGTCGATCGCACTGATGCTCACGACAGTCCCATACATGAAGTCCCAGCCCGAGCAATATCTCTGGCCAATCTCGGCCAACGGCGTGGTCTTGGGCAGTACTGGCTCTGCCGGTAGGGGCGTTCCCTGAAAGGGGAGCCCAATCAGAAAATAAACATCCTCCACCGCAGTGAAGGGGATCTGCTCTCTTTGCACGAGGAAGCAGTGCAACTCCGAACTCCACACCTAGAGCAGGAACTGTAGTAAATACTCCTGTGCCCGTATCAACGGGCACTCAAAGAACTTTAGCAACCCGCAGGTTGCTAAAGTCTCCCTCACCCCAGGCCCCTCAATGGCCACAGCCTCTCGCAGCTGGGCCCAGTCTCGCTCTCGCCACCGCACTGGCATTGTCTCTACTGGCCACCTGCAATCAACATAGAGTCCTATATCAACTCATATACCCATCAACAACATCAAACAAACTTGTTTTTTACCCTTAAACCTTGCCTCAAAGGCGCAGTTTTTTTTTTTTTTCACCCACAGGCGCGCACACATGCGCACCTGTTCACTATACAGGCGGGAATATATGCGCGCCTGCTCACTGCACAGGCACGCTCTTGAGCGCGCCTGTTCATCATACAGGCGCACACAAGTGCGTGCCTGTCCAACCCATAGGCGTGCACTGATGCGTGCTTGTTCAACTCACAAGCGCACCTTAAATTGCCCCTCTCTCGCACCCATGCACGTCTATTCGGTGGACAGGTGCACACGTATGCGCGCCTTCCACCGAATCGCCCGCGCATGTGAGCCCACACCCCAGATAAAATCCCCTAATTACCCCTGTACGGCCCCCCGTACCAGCCCTGCCTAAAAATTGAAAACCTATTTCTATGCAGGATGATCAGACCACTAACCTGATACTCGCAGAACGTCGATCGGATGCCTCGTCCTCCCCGAATCTCCAAATCTCCTCTGAAATCTACTCGTCCAGTCACTATTGTAGTAGGTACAAATGAGGTGGCAATGTGGGCCCTACAACTATATATAACCCTTTTTCCAAACTTCCACTCACCATTCCGGGAGCCCAAGGTGTCCATTTTTCAAACCATCTTCAGCCACGGGATCAGCATCCTGCCACCTACATCATAGCTGTCCCTGGGTCACTTTTCATCCTGAGCCCCCGGGGCGCCTTTTTTTCATAACATGGTTAGGTACGCACACACATTGTCACATTTATCTAATACATGCTCATATCTTTGATTCTCGACATATATTGTTCACTTTGGGTATTTGGTTGTTATGTGCGCAGGTACTTGCTCATCGGTCATCGACATCATCCCTTCAGGTATATATTCAGCATTGACATGTAGTCTCTCCCACTGTATTGCATTTACATTTCCAGTCACACCCGCTGATATTGGCCTTTAGGATCCTTATTCCCGGCTCTGCAGTACCCACACCTCCATTTGCATTTTCGGTACTGTTACCCAGTAGCATTCTTACCCACATGAGTTGTCCCATTCATAGCACCTATTGGCACTTTTTGACACTCATGCTGTTCTTCATTACCCTTTAGGGATGGGAGTCCCGATCGTCTTTCATCATGTCGTGAATCAGCCACATACTCCTTCTCCTCATTTTGCTAGCTTTCCCACCTGGACTCCCAGATTATCTCTTTATGGTTCTATTTTTTACCTGCACCTCCGCAGTATCATGAACCCTCCATTTCATCCACAATCAGTTTGCCCATCTACGAACCTACCCTCATTTCACCTACCTCATACAGAAACTCACCAATGGGGCCCCCACCCTTCATCAGTTTTCCAAGAAATTTCTGCCCTCCCTGGGGCACTCATTTAACATTGGGGCACCCGTTTCTGTATTTGTACATTCCCCCCCCCCAAAAAAAAAATAAAAATAAAAATTATTCATTATTTATTGTACAAACGTCCTGTATTTCCAGTCTTTACATTTTCTTTTGTTGTCACCGTTAGCGACTTGCTTTATTTTGGCCACGCGCAACCCATGTCACCCTTGGTTGGAGCATTGCTTCTCATCTCCCCTTGCCGGCATCGTCCATATCTTCAGAGTACTACCCAGGTCACTTACCTTTACCCTCTGAATTTGTTGACCTTGTCCCGCCTCTGGCACAACTTATCCTCGGTATTGGTGTCCCCCTGACACTCGACCTTGTCACATGGTTGCGGCCACTCATTATATCATATACTCTCCAACCAAGGGCAGTCTTGAGTCTCCCCACTTTTTGACTTCGTCCATGTACCTCTGCCACTTCCTCACCTCAGTAGATTCTATGAAGCCCTTTTCTTCTGGGAGTCGTGTTCCCCTTTTGTCGACAGCAACACACTTTTTCCAAAAGGGCGACAGTATCTTGATTCTCATTCTCCATTTAATGAGAGATCTCGGATGGCACAGGGTGAAACATCATCGCTCCCTACTGTCGTTGGCCCCCATAACATTCGACGCCAACACTTTCTCATGTTATGGTGGGTCTTACTTTGCGACTATTGCAGTTCTTTTTATCATTTGTGAAGACCTCTGAACCTGGTAGGGCCATCAATGCCCACATCATCGTCGCTGCTTATTACCGCGATCATTGCCTATTGTTCAGAGTATATTCCTTTGCAAAATTGTCTTCTGCCTTTATCATCACCACCCCCGAGGGAACTGCAGTTATCTACACCAACACTTCCTTCATATTTTTTTTCAGAGTTACATAACACGAGCATGGGGCATGCCTGCCTCATTTGTACATAGTTGTATATTGTTACACACCTTATGGAAGGTCGGGTTCTACTGGTTCCTTTTTTCTCCAAACGGATCGCTCTGAACGGTCCCACTATTGTTCTCTCTTACAAACAACATTCTCAGTAGAAGAAACATTGATGGATTTCAGCTATACGTATGCTCCTAACCTCATCCATCAGGGGGCATCTGTTATTACTGAAATTTCGTCCGCACATGGCGACAAGAACTCAGCATCGTCAAACAGTAATGAAGTCATTCATGGCACTGAATTAATTTCACAACATTGCAAAAAGTTCAAAAACTATACAAAGTAACCAAAAATTGAAGGGCACTTTACAGAAGTTTGGTGCACGCGCACATACGCGGAACAAGAACATACCATGTGCGCATACGCGCACGATGCGCGGTTGTTAGCGGAAAAACCCACGCACCTGCTAAACGGCACATTTATTGAATTGGTCGGCCTCCCAACCACTTATGGATCAGCTCCCAAGCCAATTTGACCCTCAAATCTGAGTTGAATCCGCATGGTAGGCTAGTCAAAGACCTAATGAAGCCCTAAAGAGCCCCTTTTCACACTTCAAAGGAGTTACATAATCACCCAATGCTATGCTATAAAAAGCCATGAAGAAACATCATTTTCTCAAGGAATTTCATGTAATGTTATGTTGCCTAGATTGTTTTAAGGACTCACTCCTTGRMAATAACACATTGGCAYSATTTCATTGAGCTATCCACCTCTCCATTGAGTGGATGTGCTAGGAGTTCTTTCACCATCATTCTCATTTTCTTATTGTAAGGAGAGCAAGTTTGTGAGGGCCTCAAGAGCCTTCCATTGGAGAAAGAAGGGACTCATAGTCCCGTTTCTTCATTGTGCTTTGATTTCATCAATTGATCAGCCTAAAAACATTGGTGATATTGGTCTTTTTGTGTTTTTTATTTCTTTATCCATATGCTCATGATTTTAGTTTGTATTAGTTTAATTCTTGCTTATAGTTTTGTTTTTCTTTCTCTAACTCTTTCCTCTACAGCTGTCATGCTCAGCAAGACCCAACTGGGCATGTAAGCACCCCTTATTTTCTCACCAAGGTGATGAATTGGGTGCAAACAATATACACAGACATACAATGTACAGTACACAAATAATTAACGTGGAAACCCAAATGGGAGAAAACCACAGGAAAATTTTCTTGAAATATATTCACAGGAAATAACATGCTACATACACCAATATATTACAATGTTTACAAGCACCCACCTAAAAGATACACCAATCCCTTATGTAAGCACCAACTTACATTTTTCAAAGTTTCTCAGGAAACAACGTGATGGATATATCAATATTCAAATTTTTTGTCTGGACTAAATTCTTCTTAAAATGTCATCTGTACAAAATCATCGCTTCACTTCAAACTTTCACCTGCATAAATTTGTTACTTCAATGGATCCTTTGTCATTATTTTAATTACCATTAAAATCACCACTTGTTAACAATCAACGAGACTTTTGATGTTTTTTTCTTGATCTTGCACCTCCCTGCCACCCTTAGACAATTACATCTCACTCTCTTTCATTCTCTACCATCCCAAAACCTCACAAACAAATTTGTTCGATACACCCCTCACAACATGCGTACTTCATACACATGCACTCTTTCTTCTTCTCACAGTTGCTCGCACATAACTCAGATCTTCCTTAGCAAACACCAAATTCAAACCCTATCACAGATCGAACTCCCAAACATCCCTTTGTTGTTCACACCCCTTGATTTTTTATATCTCCTGCAATCTCAGAGCCTATCTTAAATTCCACACCCTAAAATATATTAGGGTATTGTTATTTATAGGAGTCGTCCCTAAGTTGAGTAGGGAATTTTTATGGGTCATCCCTAAGTTGAGTAGAGACAGGTTGGCCCATATTTTGAGACATATTGATTGTGTCTCATTGCCCCACATAAAACCAACTACATCCTTTCCAAGTCACATATATCCTATCTTGAATCCTACTCCAAACCTACCAATGATATCCACATTCTCTTCATCAGGGTGTTTATACCCAAATGAGAGCATTATTTCAATATCTAAATGTGTCATACCACATCCATCATCTACAATTACAAGGACATGTATCCCCTTTTTTGGCCTTCTTATGATACTACATTTGAATCGATATATCCAATCGAGAGGCATTGGAATCCATAGATTTATCAATAAGTTCTGCAAGAGCACCAAAATCCCATTGTGCATGATTATGACTCAGTGTCTCCAAGTATTCAAGGTGTGTCCTAGAAAACTTGGGCTTAGCTACATTTGTATCTAATATTTCCTGTTTGACTCCCCTCATCTAGAATCTATGGAAAATTCCATGATCCATTTGATGTGAAGCATTCTCAATCAAAGGTGAAGTTGTGTTTTCTACTCAAGGTGAACCATTCTAAATACATTTATTGATATATTTAGATGCTCTAGACAAAGGAATTATGCAGTCATATGTACCTAACACATTAGTGTATGTTCCACTTTTTTGATGGTGATTAGAGATCTCATAAGTTGCATCTCCCTTCACAAGCCTTGTGGTTAATGATTGAGAGTTTTGTAGTCCCAAGTACACATCCCCTACAACCACCCTAGGTTGGGAATCTTCGCATTTTATATCATCATGCAATTCTATTTCTTCTACAACTCGGACATTTATGAGTTGGGAAAACTTCATGATATGTGACATGTGTAGTGTAGGTCGCTATCATGTGTCCTTATCTAATGTGCCTTGAGAAGAATATGCAAAATAGTGTCACCATTTGAAAGCTTAAATGTAGCTTTCGAATGGGCATTCCTCATTTAGAGATTGTCACCATTGTCAAACAAAACCAATAGGTTCTTGGTGAAATTGAAAAGTTAGATATACTAGTTCCAATCAAACATGATGATTGATGCAATATTCTAGATATAATATAGTATGCAGAACATAAATATTTAGCAAGCAATGGTAGAACAAAAATGATATATCCATAACAATGTCAGAATAATACTAGAATAACACTAGAAAGAGAACCTTTATTAATGATAGAAATGTTCACTTGCCTCTTCGAGGAGGAAAACTCCAGTAGAGCAGAGATCTATTACAATAATATCCAAGAAAAAAATATCCAATGCCTCCTACTCTTATTTATAGTAATTCCACCTTCTAAGGAAACTTCTAGAGGAATCTTTTTCTAGAAGCGGAAGCTTCTATTAGGTCTTCTCACATTGACTTATTCTCCTTTATTTGTTAGGCCTTATTAACTAATGTCGGCCTTTATTACATAGAAAACATATCTTACTAACTAATGACCCATGGAGAGGGGTTAGGATCAGATCCTAACATGCCCTCCCCCTTCAAAAGAAACCTTGTCCTAAAGGTTGTAGGTGCAAAAACTATTGGAGTCTGGTTGTTGGTTCCTAGGTCGCATTCTCTGGTAATGTTGGCCCTTGACCAAGTTTTGAGAGATCTTGGTCATGTTTGACCGATTTTTGGGGACTTTGACAGACTGTAGAAGGCGGAGTGCAAGACGAAGCAGAGATCGCGGGATCTCGACCCCTTTTTGGGTCCTTTTTGGGTTTTGGGATAATGTAAAGGGTATGGGAATGTCGACCCATGGATTTAACCATGCTTAGGCCTATTTTGTAATGTATAAATAAGTAGATAAACGATGTAAAAGAGGGTGAACTGTGAAGAAGGAGCTAAATGTTAATAGTTGGATTTGTGTGATCAATGCGACCTTGTGCATTCTGTGTGAAGCTTGCAGAGCTAAGTGCAAGTGGTTGTAATAGACTGTGGAAGGCTTTGTGTTGTAACGTAAGGAAGGAGGATCTAGCGAGGTGCACAGATCTCTTGTCCTCTGTGAAGTAGGGTTTTTGAAGCTCTGTTCATGTAACTGATTGAAGAAGCTAATAAAGAAGAAGAGTTGGTGGACGTAGCCCCAGGGTGGGGTTGAACCACATAAATACTGTGTTATTCTGCTCTGTGCGATGTTGTGATGTATTTATATTGCCAAGTGCTTTGTTATAGATAGATAGATTTGTTTATGCTTTGTTCTTATGATGACCCTGAATGTTAGATATGACCTATGTGAACTAGCTTAGTGCTTGAATTTACTAGATCTAATCTATTTCTTATGCTAAGTGCTTAGATACATTAGATCTGGGTGAATGCTGCGATGATCTGTTTTCTCTGCGGAGTAGATATTGGTTAAATGTTGATGAAATGACGGTGCTAAGTGCTCTATTAAGTATTGTAATCACAGATATGTGTCCCAACTAAGGTTGCAGACACTGGAGTCCTGCAAGCACCCCTGTCTCTACCTCAGGTGAGACTTCATCTACTTCGCAGGTGTTGCCGAAAGGGATGGTAGTTAGACTTTTGTTGGTGTGTTGTTGTAGCAATGACTGATCTAGGTGGATATCGGTGGCCACCCACCATTTCCAAATGGCTCAAAACAGTTTTCTGGCCATTTTGGCAATTTACTATTTTTAACAAGTTTTAACTTCAGGGGCCATTTTGAGGGCCCAAATGAAGGTTTTTCGAGATCGAGGTTCTCAATGATAGACAAAAATATAATTGAGCCCCCAAAATGAATTTCCTCGACGATACCTTTCCAACGAGATATCACACGCCTAAAACGTAGATTGTATGCAAAAGTTACGACCCCGGGAAGTTGATGTACTCACTTACCCAAACGGGGCCCACATGACTTTTGGCGCTTCATCTCCTAGGGTTAGTTTTTTGGATGTCTAGGAATTTTTGCATTCCCGTTTATTGTAAAAAGGGCCTTCAGAGCCTCATTGTAATCATCTTCTTGCGAATGCGAGTAGCCGTCACATCTCTTCTCAGAGATAAGCTGCCACCATTCTAGCGAGTCTTTCACTCTGTATTTTTATAGTCTTTGTACATTTCTTTCATTAATAGAAATCATGTATTACTGTATATCTGTGTTTATGGTTGCATCTCTGATACATTTATGTTATATTATTGAATATCTACAATATCGCTGTACATTTCTTTATTATATCTCCGCTCTCATTTCGTGCTAAAAATAATCTGGATCAATGACTGAGGAAGAAATGGCAAAGGTAACCACAAAACCAATTGGAGTCCCGGATCTAGCCATCCAAGACTCAGAGAGGGCTCTCTCTGTCTGATCTAACTTTGTTTATAATCGATTTTAAGCTACTTATGATAGATCGGGTTTTTTTTTTTGTTTTTTTAATATTGGGTTGGAACAACAAGGAAGGGCCATTGGGCAAATGGAGTCTAAAAGTTTAAAGGTGATCAAATGAAGGAATAACAGAGTATATATACAATAGGGCAAGATAGACATGCTAGTGGATCCTTGTAGTTTGTGAGATGGAAAAAGATGAATATATTAGGGTTCATTTCAAATGTAGAGCATTGCTACATGAATTCTACATTCGAACTTCAGAAGAAAACATGAATATTGTTTTAAGCCAAAACAGGGTGTTTGAAAACAAATATTGAATTTAATATTCTTTTAAACAATAAAGAAAAAAAAAATGTAAAAACAGAGAAAAACAAGTTACATCTAGAAGCACTTCACCACATAGCTATGACACGAGAATCCCAAAAAATAAGGTCTAGTATTCATCCAAAAGAATCACCTCTAACCTCCTAAAAATCTTTACAATAGATGATAATCTTTCAATACCATTTTTCCCTTCATCCAAAAGAATCACCTCTAACCTCCTAAAAATCTTTACAATAGATGATAATCTTTCAGTACCATTTTTCCCTTCAGGGCCAACCTCTGCACCCTTTTTAATTAGGGATTCATGGCTTAAATAGCCAAAATAATAACTAAATCTTCATAGTTTTCTGGAAAAAGATTCAATTCAAATCTTAAAAATTAAACTAAACTAAAATTGGTTCAATATGTGTCGAATTTGACGTAGACAAATCTCCTTCTTTGCTGTCAAAAAATCTGCATTTGGCTGCCACATGTCTTCCATCTGCCACCTATGAGTTTATGTTTGGAAATCTGGAGATCAACAAAGAAAGCAAAAAGTTGAAGTAAAACTCCCTCCACTGCTTCCTTGTATCTCGAACATTGAGATTTATAGGAAAATCTCCTTAATTTGCCACCTGTATTGAATAGATTCGAGCTACTAAAAAATGACGGCATAGCTGCTAGCTACTATGATCTTATCTATGACCTGTTAAGAGATGCCTGAAAGCATGGGGTTTGAATAATTATGTTTCCACCCGTCCTTTTGTTTCCTTGTAATCTGAAAATGCTCCACCAAATTTGTGATTGAATTCCTTTTTGCATGCTTGATGATCCACTACCTATTATGTTGCAAAACTCTACTCGACCAAACGTCTTACAATTTTTCTCTTATGCACTCAAGGTGTCAAGGATTCTGGACGCTCTCTTTTGAGTTGACACTATACCAGCTTCCACCATGGCTTATCTGTGTGACCAACTATTGTGAGCCATGACCATGAGAATGTAGGTCGATTTCTCTTGGAAGAGAGCCTCTTTCTAAAGGCTTTGAGCTTGAACTTTCTTCAAGGTTAAGATATAGGCTCCAATTTGTCATCGGTACATCCGAAGAGCTTGAACTAAAATCCAAATTTGCGCCGTTAAGGTCAAGGAAAAACTGAGGAGCCAATT
>ML783270.1:241209-266368 GCA_009831015.1 Picea engelmannii | reverse complement strand
TCAGGAAATCTAGGCCAATCCGTACACAGGTGTTGTATGATGCGCTACCACTCGAAGGGGTACCAACAGGGGTTACAAGGGTGGCCAACAGTCGTGTGCTTAAGAACCACTTGTATTTCCTGCGTGTATGAATCCCACAACCACGGGTTTATGTACGTAATGACAGATCTCTGTGGCTTAAAGACGCTGGAATACGTCTCTACCCTGCAAAAAAATACCCACAATTTCTGCCAAGGAAAGTGCTCTGATACCACTTGCAAGATACCAGATATATAAAATATACAGAATAGAAATGAAATGCTAGAAATAACAGAATGACAGTAAAATATCCAGCATAATCTTCACAATACATAAAAATGATATATGCAATAGCAACAGAAAGAGCACTTAGATTCAGATAGCAATGTTCACAGGCCTCTTCGAGGGGGCAACCTCCAGTAGAGCAGCGCTCTGTTACAATAATCTCCAAGCTAGGGTTTTCATACCCTCGACTCTTATTTATACTAAATATGTCTATTAAGAGAAGCATCTAGAGGAAGATCCTTCTAGAAGCGGAAGCTTCTATTAGGTCTTCTTACATCCGCCTTATTCTATTTTATTGAAAGGTCTTATTAATATTGACCTTTATTACATCCGAATACATTGATCTACCTATGTGTGGGTTAGGACCTTAAAATTTTATCCATTGATATGGTTCCCTTCCAAGCCATGATCTGGATGAAACCATGAGCATAGTTTCTCTTCTCTGTGGCAAGCTCGATAAAAGATGAAACAGAGGTCCTGAGCATAGTTCTTTTCCTGTGTCAAGCTCGTTAAAAAATGAAACAGTCACCTCTCTTGAACCTTCTTTTCATCCACCCTTCTCCTTTTTCTCCTCTCCTAGAGAAATTGGTGACGACCTTAGAGCCGGTGAATGAATTGAAGCTTGGAGGGCATGTCTCCAGCCTTTGTTGATCATTCTGGAGCTAAGTTACCAGCTTTTAAGCTGCAGGCATACCGCGCTTAGTCTTTGTTCTTTCTTGTGCTTGTAAATACATGAGAATGCATCTGGGTAGACTTTTATCTCTTTTTCGGACCTGTATGAATACACGAAAAAGGAACCCCCTCGAGTCTCCTTTAAGCTCTTTTTAGATTCTCTAAACATGAAAAGATTGCCGAGTGATCTTGCTTCCTTTTCCACTTGTTAAACGGTTTGAAAGGGCGTCTTTTGAGTGATAATTTATCTCTTTTTCAACCTTGCAAGAATAACATTAAAGGACAACATTGGAGTCATCTTTAAGTCCTTTTCAGACTCTCTAAACATGAAAAGATTACCGAGCAACCTTGTTCTCTTCACGCTCGTTAAAGTGTTTAAAGAAAATGTTTGTTGAGCGATAGTTTATCTCTTTTTCGGTCTTGTCAGACTACTTTATGAAAAAGGAATTGAGAGAGTTCTCTTTTAAGTGTTTTTCCAGACTCTATAATCATGAAAAACCTTCGAGTTTTCTGTCTTTGGACTTGCTAAACAAAACATCGACAGGCCCATATGGGATCAAACCCTTACTTATTCCAGTTCGTTAAACAAAGGAAGAGGAACTTACCGAAGGTGAGTTTGATCGAGCATATGTTATCCTCCTCGAGCTCGTTAAACTAAAAAGAGGTACTCGTCTATCTGGATGGGGGAAAAAATTGAAAGAAGGAAGCCAAGCAGTTTTGTGAGAACACTACCAAATAACTCTTAGAGTCACCCTTGAGCATGACACTTTGTCTTTGCGCACATCTTAATTCGCTAAACCTCTGCACTGAGCCAATCCTTTGATTTTCTTTCACTCCTTTGGGTCACCTGACATAAGTCACAGCATCCACTGCATCGTCAAGTTTTGGTCCATGTCATGTTTCTGCTGTTGTGCCTTAGTATTCAAAGGAAGTATCCACCTCGAGAGTTAGCCATCACAAATATCTTGTCTCAATACCTGTGTCAGTCCATGTTCATTTGATATACCAATTACACCTCTGTGTCCATTTCATGTCGTTGATGGGGGATACATCAAGGCCCTCCTTCGACGAGTCTATTCCTATCGACTTCAACACATTATCGAGGAACTAGACTTAGAAACCAGTTAAAACTTTGGGACCTGCATGCCTCAGTGGTAGGCCTCCTCACATTTGATAGTGGGTTTACATTATTGACCTCTGATCAGATGATTCCATGGATGTTTGACTTCATCTCATCCATTCACATTCGTTGGGATGTACTAGAGTACCTTGGAAATCATTGACATTAATGGTGATCTCCCTCGCGCTTGTTAACAGTTTACATCATTGACCGGTAATCAAGTGGCTTCTGCCATGTTCAACATCGAGACATCTATTCACATGGTTAGATTCGTACTACATCAGGATCGGTAAGAATACCCTTGGTTGAGTGATCACTTTGATATGTACTTTGCCCAGGTTGCGATGGAGTTTTTTTTGAACAATGACACATATACTGATACATAGATCCACTTTGTATTGGTCATGGCTATGTCTTGTCATCTCATAGATCCACTGTGTATTCTTCACAGCTACGATCAGTTCATGTCATAAGAGTATAGATATACAATGTATTTTCAGTGGCTATACCTTTTTATCAATACAATTATGGATCCGCAGTGTATTTTATGGCAGCCATATCTTGCAAGTCTTGATCACCCAAGCATAGGTATGCTTGCCTTGGGTTTGAAACATGTCATAATATTTGTTGGATGTTTGTGTGCAGCTTTTGTCAGGTTCTCTACGTCTATACCCTTGCTTGAAAGTCTACAAAGAATTTCAGTTATCAGTTCCTGTCTTCTAACTTCATACTTTGGGGGGTAATCTGTTACACATAAAAAAAACTCACTTTGATAGTGTCGCAAGTGTCATCATTACAAGGTTCGCAAGTGTCTCTTTTTTCTCACAAGTGTTGCAAGTGTTAAAGAAAGCATACTGCCATGATGCCCATGTCGTGCCTATAAACGACATCAAGAGGACACTTGGCACATGTCAAACACTTGATTTGGAAGAGGAGGAAAGGTTAATTGGGCTCATGAACCTTTTTCCATCTGAAAACACTCAAAAAACTAAGTTTTGAAGGAGAGCACTCCCCTATACCTCTTCTGGGAGTGTTGGCACTCCCCTTTACACTGTTTGGGAGCATTAGAAAGATCCTTTGGCCCTTCTGAGGGAGCGCTGGTGTCTTTAGGAGTGCTGGCACTCCCCTAAACACTACTAGGGGGCGCTACAACGCTCTGATGGACCTTTTAAGGGAGTGATACCTATTTTAGGCAGCAGTTGAGTTGTTGAGATGAATGGGGGAAAAATCTTTTCATTCTTAGAAGGTAGTTGAGCTCGAATCCCTAGTCTAGCCATGTTCTTAGGGAAGATCCTCAACTGAAGGAGGAAAATCCTCAACTTCCCCAAGGATATCTCAAGTGGTTAAAGCCTCTCCAAGGCTATATAAGCAAGCTTTCTAATGGTGAAAGAGGACTGGAAAAGGGAGAATCACACCAAACTTATAATCTTATAAGTGGTGTTGGAACAGAGATATTTTGGAGGCAAGAGACCTATGATCTCATAGGGAGCAGTGAGTGAAGCTATCATCATTTAGATCATGGATCTTTTGAGAAAGGGGTAGATAAGGAGGACTTGACGAAGCTGCTACAATTCACCTATGGCTGTAAGCAATGTTTTGCCCTCATTAATATAATTTGCTTGGCCTGTTTCTTTCTAATTCGTGTTCAATCTCACATGAATTTGTATCGTTAGTAGATAGACCTATTTCGGACTAATATTGATAGAGTAGGAAGTAGTCATACTTTGTTTGTCTACAGGGATTATCAAGGAGAGAAAGATTGGAGCTCAACTCGGAGCGTGTAGGGACAAACACCGGAAAAAGGTACTTATTTTCTCCTTCCTCCTCACACACTAGTCCACCTAGATCTAAAAGGACGATAGTGACCATGATAAGAACTTTCTATCTTAGAGTTAAGAGTCTAGCTCTTTGAGGAGATTTACCTGTCTGCAGGGAGATTTTCCTTCAACAGAAATTGGCGACTCCACTAGGGAATCGAATCGACACTTTTGGTTTTGATTTTTCCTCATAGAACTTTTCTTTCCCTTTGATTGTTTTCATACCTTGTTCACCCCTTGATATCTGTTTGCACTTGCTAATTGACTCTTTACCCCATCACACTCAGCTTACCTGTCACAATTTGATCAAAATTTTGGGTTTTTGGACATTTTTATGAGTTTTTTTAGCCTAGTGCCCCTCTGCCCATGTTAGCAGAGTGCCAGCACTCCCTGGAATTGTTAGACAAAGATTTATAATGCTCTAGTGGCCCTTATACCAGAGAACCATCCTTTTTTTGCCCAAAATCTCTTCAAAAATTATATTTTTTGGAGGTCCAAACCCTGTTTTTTCACTTGTTGAGCTACTTTGTGATTCAATGATTCTTCCTTTGACCTTTGACATGCTTCCTCTTGAGAAGTAAACACCTTTTTGTTCAGATTTTATGCCCTTCTTCATTATTTTTGAGTTTTTGTTTTTGAGAGCTTGAAATTGATCCCTTGCTTTCTTCTCTCCTATCCGACTGAGCGGGAACTCTAGTGAAGGACATTAGAAGTCTGTGACTCTTCTCATTTGGTTCTTTGAGGTCATCTGATCCAATTTCTTTCTCCTTCCTTTTGCGTTTTTTATTTTCTTTCTCTTGTTTGATTGAAAAAGGGTGTGTTGTTTGTGCGAAATCTGCATTTTCTTGCCTGAATCTCCTTGATCTGAAAGGGTAGTTGGCAAGAGAAGTTTTTTCATTGAATTGATCATCATTAGCATGAAAATGAAAAAAGTACATATTAATGATTAGTTTGCATTTCTGAAATGTTGTAGCATCATATTAGATTTGATTGAGAACAAAATTATTTGAGGGCATTCCTTATCAAGTGTTTGATAGTGGAAACGACTCTTCCTCTTTCCCTTAAATAGGTATTTATTGAAAAGAAACAATTGCTTATCATATTTCATGCATATTTTTGGGAATTGAGTCATCATTCCATCAGTTTCACTTTCGTACACCCTCTAAGTAAACAACAACCATTAAAATCAACGCTTAACTAAAATTTATCAGACTTTTTACATCTTTGTTAGCAAATCTACATTAGTTTAAGGTGTAGGGATTTGGAATAGGTTGAGAAGATAACTTGCCAAAGATATAGAACAAACTTAGTATCTTGCGGTAGAGAGAGTCAAATCCAATTGTCGTATTGGCTTGCTAGGATCCCCCTCTCACATAGGTTACGCACGAGGTCACATTTGGGTGAGTTACGAAGATTATCCCTCTGTGGCCCAACTGTTTGTAGTGGTCGGATCGTATATTGGGGGTCACTGGAAGGTATACCCACGATTATGTGTGGGAGCCTTTTAAGTTGATTTCGGACTTGTTATCCTACCCATATGTTCCAACTGGACTGTCGACTGTACCCGCCCAAGGGCTGACTATGAGTTGGTGACCTTAGTAGCCACAATCGTCAGGGTCTCACACAAGGTGACGATGAAGGGAAGTCTCACTGTACCTGGAACAAACGTTGGTCAAACTCACTCGGGCTCCTTGGAGGGTAAATCCACAATTACTGTGTGGAATCTTGCACCAAGGCGTAGGTCCATTAAGTAGGTCACCAACATAACTAACCCACCCGCTCTATCCCCACCCCTTCCTATTTTGATCTCGCGACATAGGATTTCATCACCAACTAGTGGTTTCATCATAGGAAGGTTTGTTTGATTGATTGCTTCTCAGATTCATAGCTTGTGTTGTTTGTTTTACTTAGTGGACCTTAGGTCGAGTCAGTGTTAATGGAATCAAATCCTAGGAGTACCAATGGAGGAACCCCTTCTCCTGGGGAACCTTATACCTTTCCTTCGTTTGGAAAATTTGGTCCTCCATATGTTGCCACACCGAGTCTTCCAGGATTCACTATTGGATTACCAGTTTGGTTGTTCCCCACTCCGGTGATCCTGAATCCTCCCAATGTTTCAGTTGCACCTAATACTTTGGATGTTAATACACCACCCACACATCAACCTCATGGCGACTTTTCGCCTTCTTCGTCCATCAAGTATCCTTCCATTTCTCCTTCTTCACTTAGTGAAATCTATAAAGAAAGTAGCCAGGTTGATCAGAAGAAGAAGAAACGGAAAGAGAAGAAGAAGAAGAACCTGAAAAGGAAAAAGGCCCCAACAACATCAGATGTTGGCTCTAAGAAACCAGTTACTATTAATAGTACTGGGAGTGTTGATGAGGTCAACAAGATCAAAAAGAAGAATCCAAAACCCAAATTCCCTTGCAGCCTTTGTAAGGGTGACCACTTTCTAAGGGATTGCCCCGGTCTTACCCAGGTCTTAGAAATGTGGTCCTCCATGTCATCGGCCTTTGTCGGTCATGTCAATGATACCCCGTCAACTAGTGATGTTCAGGTTGGTAAGAAGAATAAAATTGTCAAGTTCCCTTGCATGTTATGTAAAGGTAATCATTACTCTCACCTTTGTCCTCGCATGGACGAGGCTTCTTCTCTTTTGGAAAAACTTAAACTTCCAAAAGGTTATCGTAAGATTTCCTTCGACCCATCATTGGTTGATGGACTGGTCAATCTGGTTCCATCCCCGGTCAGTATGGTTGATCAGGTGGTCAATCTAGTTTCCTCCTCGATTGAACCACAAACCCAAGTAGCTGATCCAGTTCCTTCATTGATCAGCACCGCTCTTCATCAAAAGAGTGACACCAAAGTGGTCGATCTGTTTTCATCCTTGGTCGATCCCACTCTTCCGTTAAAGAGTGACACCAAAGCGGTCGATCCGTTTCCATCCATTGACCCCATTATTCCCTTGGAGAATGAAACACAAGTGGTTGATTCAGTTTCACCGTCAATCGATCCCATTCCTTCATTAAGGAATGTCAAAGTGACTGATCCAGTCCCTTCCTCAGTCAGTCCCACTCTTCCTCTGAAGTGTGCCAAAGTGGTTGATCTAGTTTCGCCATCGGTCGATCCCATTCCTCCATTGAGGAATGTCAAAGTGACTAATCCAGTCCCTTCCTCAGTCAGTCCCACTCTTCCTCTGAAGAGTGCCAAAGTGGTCGAGCCAGTTCCTCCATCAGTCGATCCCATTCCTCCATTGAGGAATTTCAAAGTGACTGATCCAGTCCCTTCCTCGGTCAGTTCCACTCTTCCTCTAAAGAGTGCTAAAGTGGTCTATCCAAGTCCGCCATTGGTTGATCCAATCCAATCATCGGTCGATCCTACCACCCTTATAGAGAGTAAACCCGATGCTGCCCATGTTTTTCTCATTAATACAGACTCTACCATGCCGGGGGGAATTCCTCCTTCTCCTGTGAAACCCCCTCCAAGTACTGAAGCCATCCTTTTTGATTGGGGTGCACTAACTGGACCTCGTCTTCCCTCTCACATTCGTTTCTAGATTACAGTACAGGTTTGTGGTCGAGACATTCCTCAAACACTGATAGATGAAGGTGCATCTGTTAGTATTTTGTCTTCTGTTGCTTGGTATTCTTTGGGTTGTCTGTAGCTTGGACTGGTTACATAGAATTTGTTAGCTTTTAACAGAAGAACTAGTCAACCTTTATCTATCCTTCCTCGGTTTCCTGTAACTTTGGGAGGGAAAACTATATTTATCGATGTCATGGTAGTCTGAGACCACTTGGATTTCTTTTTACTCCTTGGGTGGGATTATGTCTATGCCATGAAAGCTATTGTATCCACTCTTTTCCGTGTGATATCTTTCCCTCACAATGGAAGAATTGTGACTATTGAGCAACTTTCATTCATTGGCCCTGACTGGGTTACCTCCCTAAGTGTTTCTTATATGAAGATAGTATCACCCTCGCCGCATGTCAATTATGTGGCATTGTCTCCCATGATTTCAACTTCTAATGCTTTGGATCTGGTAGTTTACATGGTGATCTCTTCGATAGGGTTATTGGAGCTTGATCTCCTTACCCTTGTCACGACCCTTGACATGTGTTCCTTCCAGAGTGATTATCTTCCATCCAACGAAGATCTCCTGGAGGCCATGACCACATTTTATCCATTGACATGGTTCCCTTCCAAGCCATTATCCAGATGAAACCACGAGCATAGTTTCTCTTCTCTGTGACAAGCTCGTTAAAAAATGAAACATAAGTCTTGAGCATAGTTCTTTTCCTATGTCAAGCTCGTTAAAAAATGAAACAGTCACCTCTCTTGAACCTTATTTTCATCCACCCTTCTCCTTTTTTGACTCTCTTAGAGAAATTGGTGACGACCTTAGAGTCGGTGAATGAATTGAAGCTTGGAGGGCATGTCTCCAGCCTTTGCCGATCATTCTGGAGCTAAGTCACCAACTTTTAAGCCGGGGGCATACCGATCTTAGTCTTTGTTCTTTCTCGTGCTCGTAAATACATGAGAACGCATCCGGGTAGACTTTTATCTCTTTTTCGGACCTGTATGGATACACGAAAAAGGAACCCCCTGGAGTCTCCTTTAAGCTCTTTTCAGATTCTCTAAACATGAAAAGATTGCCGAGTGATCTTACTTCCTTTTCTACTCGTTAAACAGTTTGAAAGGCCATCTTTCAAGTGATAATTTATCTCTTTTTCAGCCTTGCGAGACTAACATTATGAAAAAGGACAACGTTGGAGTCATCTTTAATTCCTTTTCAGACTCTCTAAACATGAAAAGATTACCGAGCAACCTTGTTCTCTTCACGCTCGTTAAATTATTTGAAGAAAACGTTTGTTGAGCGATAGTTTATCTCTTTTTCGATCTCGTCAGACTACTTTACGAAAAAGGAACTGAGAGAGTTCTCTTTTAATTGTTTTTCCAAACTCTATAATCATGAAAAAACTTTGAGTTTTCTGTCTTTGGACTCGCTAAACAAAACATCGACAGGCCCATATGGGATCGAACCATTACTTCTTCCAGTTCATTAAACAAAGGAAGAGGAATTTACCGAAGGTGAGTTTGATCGAGCATGTGTTATCCTCCTTGAGTTCATTAAATTAAAAAGAGGTACTCATCTATCTGGATGGGGAAAAAAATTGAAAGAAGCAATCCAAGCAGTTTTGTGAGAACACTACCAAATAACTCTTAGAGTCACCCTTGAGCACGACACTTTGTCTTTGTGCACATATTAATCTGCTAAACCTCTACACTGAGTCAATCCTTTGAGTTTCTTTCACTCCTTTGGGTCACCTGACATAAGTCACAGCATCCACTGCATCATCAAGTTTTGGTCCATGTCATGTTTCTGCTATTGTGCCTCAGTGTTCAAGGGAAGTATCTGCCTCGAGAGTCAGCCATCACAAATATATTGTCTCGATACCCATGTCAGTCCATGTTCATTTGATATACCAATTACAACTATGTGTATGTTTCATGTCATTGATGGGGGATACATCAAGGCCCTCCTTCGACAAGTCTATTCATGTCGACTTCAACACATTATCCAGGAACTAGAATTAGGAACCGGTTAGTAATTTGGGACCTGCATGCCTCAATGGCAGGCCTCCTCACATTCGACAGTGGGTTCACATTATTGACTTCTGATCAGATGATTTCACGGATGTTCGACTTCATCTCATCCATTCACATTCGTTGGGATGTACTAGAGTACCTTGGGAATCATTGAAATTAATGGTGATCTACCTCGTGCTTGTTAATGGTTTACATCATTGACCGATAATCAAGTGGCTTCTGCCATGTTCGACATTGAGACATCTATTCACATGGTTAGATTCATACTACATCAGGATTGGTAAGAAGACCCTTGGTTGAGTGATCACTTTGATATGTACTTTTCCCAGGTTGCGATGGAGTTTCTTTTGAACAATGACACATATACTGTTACATAGATCCACTTTGTATTGGTCGTGGCTATGTCTTGTCATCTTGTAGATCCACTGTGTATTCTTCATGGCTACGATCAGTTCATGTCATAAGAGTATAGATCCACAATTTATTTTCAGTGGATATACCTTTTTATCAATACAATTATGGATCCGCAGTGTATTTTATGGCGGCCATATCTTGCAAGTCTTGATCACCTAAGCATAGGTATGCCTGCCTTGGGTTTGAAACATGTCATAATATTTGTTGGATGTTTGTGTGCAGCTTTTGTCAGGTTCTTTGTGTCTATACCCTTGCTTGAAAGTCTACAAAGCATTTCAGTTATCAGTTCCTGTCTTCTAACTTCATACTTTGGGGGGCAATCTGTTACACATAAAAAATACTCACTTTGATAGTGTCGCAAGTGTCGTCATTACAAGGTTCACAAATGTCGCTTTTTTCTCACAAGTGTCACAAGTGTTAAAGAAATCATACTGCCATGATGCCCATGTCGTGCCTCTAAACGACATCAAGAGGAAACTTGGCACATGTCAAACACTTGATTTGGAAGAGGAGGAAAGGTTAACTGGGCTCATGAACCTTTTTCCATCTGAAAAACTCAAAAAACTAAGTTTTGAAGGAGAGTGCTCCCCTATACCTCTTCTGGGAGTGTTAGCACTCCCCCTTACACTGTTTGGGAGCGTCATAAAGCTCCTTTGGCCCTTCTGAGGGAGTGTTGGTGTCTTTAGGAGTGCTGGCGCTCCCCTAAATACTACTAGGGGCCGCTACAATTCTCTAATGGCCCTTTTAAGGGAGCGCTACCTATTTTAGGCAGCAGTTGAGTTGTTGAGATGAATGGGGGAAGGATCTTTTCATTCTTATAAGGCAGTTGAGCTCGAATCCCTATTCCAACCATGTTTTTAGGGCAGATCCTCAACTGAAGGAAGCAAATCCTCAACTTCCCCAAGGATATATCAAGTGGTTAAAGCCTCTCCAAGGCTATATAATAAATATTTCTAATGGTGAAAGAGGATTGGAAAAGGGAGAATCACACCAAACTTATGATCTTATAAGTGGTGTTGGAACAGAGATATTTTGGAGGCAAGAGACCTATGATCTCATAGGGAGCAGTCAGTGAAGCTATCATCATTAAGATCATGGATCTTTTGAGAAAGGGGTAGACAAGGAGGACTTGACGAAGCTGCTGCAATTCATCTATGGCTGTAAGCAATGTTTTTCCCTCATTAATATAATTTGCTTGGCCTGTTTCTTTCTAATTCGTGTTCAATCTCACATGAATTTGTCTCTTTATTATATAGACCTATTTCGGACTAATCTTGATAGAGTAGGAAGTAGTCGTACTTTGTTTGTCTACAGGGCTTATCAAGGAGCAAATATTGGAGCTCAACTCGGAGCGTGCAGGGACAAACACTGGCAAAAGGTACTTCTTTTCTCCTTCCTCCTCACACACTAATCCACCTAGATCTAAAAGCAAGTTAGTGACCATGATAAGCACTTTCTGTCTTAGAGTTAAGAGTCTAGCTCTTTGAGGAGATTTACCTGTCCGTAGGGAGATTTCCCTTCAATAGTAATAACAACAGTTGTAATAACATCAGTTGTAATAACAACAAGATAAAAATGTGACAACAGAAATATGCCCTTCATACAATGTATTAAATGGCATTAAGATGTCACACTTTAACCTTTGATTGATAGTATACTATGTCATACACAAATTCTGGAAAGGTCCAGCTAGCAAATAAGCTTGAAAGGGCTGCTAAAGGATGGTTGTAACAAGAGTAATAACAACAACAAATAAGGTCAGTCTACTAAACTAAGTTAGTGTTAGTTGTAGTTAGTAAAAGGAGAAAGGTTTAAGGTTTGAGTGTTGGTTGATCTCTCAACAAGGAAGAGGTGAAGACTAGTCCCTTTATGGGTCTATGGAGTCAAGAGCCAGCAACATTTACTTGGAGAAAACAACATCAATGATTATACTAATCTAAGTAAGGATGGACTTAGAGAGAGTATCACCTTAAGTATCTCTAGAATCCAAAGTTTGAGAATGTGAGGTGACTATGGTGTAGTCTCTTCTAGGACCTAGTGCCTCCTTCTCCTTAGACTTATTAAGAATTGTATTTTAATGCAACACAATTGATCTAGGCTTCTAAAGTGCTATCACTTTAGGGATTTAGGAGCTTGACAATGTAATCACCTTTAGAAAAGACTAGCAAATATAGAGCAAAGAAGTAACACCTTAAGTTATTCACTCCTAGGATTTACTAAACATGCAATTTCATAATCTTTATCATGAGCAAGAAAACATACAATAACCATTCAAATGAAATGACAAAATGAATATTTTCTTACTTCACCAAGAATAATTATAGCATAAAACCCTAGATTGCCAAATGACTTTACCAAAAATGATCCAAGATGCATCCAAAATAGCCTTTAAGCAAATTTTCCTTCATAATTTTAGCCAACAACACTAAGAGTGCTCCAATTTCAAACCTCCACTCTCCCAAGTGAGACTTATGATGAAAAATGAATGTACGTTTTTTTTTTAATTTATACCAAATTTGGCCCAAAATTAATTTAAATTCAAAACTTTTGGGCCGACCTAGCCAATTTGTTACAAATATTAAATTATGACAAAATAAAATAAATTTTCATCCAAAGACCCTCTTAAGAGTGACGTCATTCCCTTCTATAGTGACATTGGGCCTCCATTATGAAATGTTGGGCACATGAAGTGAAACGTTGGGCCTCCAAAGGCCAAAATCCTTTCCCACACGTGCCAATAACCTCAGGACTGCCTCCAAGGTGACAACCCTAGAAAGTAGATGACGTCTAGGGATGTATAGATGACGTCTAAGGCCTCCAAAGGCCAATGTTCAGGTGGGAAGGGCACAATCCCTTGGGTCTAGGCCCACCAAAGTGCCTCCACAAGAAATGTCCTTCCTTCTTTTGGTGCAAGCCTTCAATCTCTTCTTCCCCCCTAGATGGGGTTTCAACGCCCATATGTGGGCTTTGAGACCTCATGAACGTTGGAGCTAATAATTACCTCATGTGCACCAGTCCACTAGGAAAGGTCCTGCAAAGACAACAAGTACGCCCTCCATGGGTTCATAAGTCACAAGGATCATAGAATGTAAATCACATCCAATAATTAAATCACTCGAACATGTGTATCAAACCCCCCTTAACCCCAAACAAATTCTCAAAGGCGTTATGCAATTTGACAAGTTTAGGTTTGGAGAGGGTCTTAGGGTGTCCTATTGTGCTAATCCCCCTTAAGTTTGGGGTGTTTCCTAGGTGGAGTATGGTCCAAGTCATGGAAGTGTATGAGGTGGCATGGGGTAAATATTTGAGCATGGGGTGCATGTGATAACATGGAAATGTATAGTCTTACATGTGGGTTCCTTTGTGGAGGGTGAGTTGCACCTTGTCATGGATGCAATTGTTTCCTATCCCTTTCAATGCAATTTATTCTTAGCTTTCTTTCTTTCGATATTTTTCTCTTGTGATACAAGGGAATAGTAGAGGGCCACTATCCTAGCTTGGTGACCAGAGGTGACAGTGTCATCCACAAATCAATTCATGGAAATGAGAAGGTTGACTCGTGATGGGACCCCCCTTCTCTTAGCTATGCAACCAAGAGCCATTACACTGGATTGTTGATCATATAGGTGGTAATTTCATGCCCGTACATGTCCATGTTCATAATAGTTTAACTCATGATGAGAACTCCTATCCGTCAACTAATACCTTGAGTGTTCATGTTATCTTGTGGGTCCCCTTTTCTTACTGAGAATATTTTCACTGCTTTCTTGGAGATCCCTTGGTAAAGCATCTCGAAGGTTTCAAAATGGAGTTTAACTCTTGCCAACTACTTTAACCCTCTAGGCCTTTAGCCCTATTATAGAATCAGTTGTAGGTTGGGCAAAGCCCGACCCAACCACAAAAGCAAGTTCTACAACTTGGGAATCCTACACCCAATGTCGCCTCGATGTAGGTCTCGCACTTGGGGGGTGACTAAGGTCACTCCTGGGAGGTGATGATGGAGACCCTAGGTGTTATTGGACTAATCGGTAGGTGCAGACACTAATAGATCTCCCTAGATCCACCTGGATCTAGAACAAAACATGACAGGACATGACTCTTTCCCTAATTTTTGACCATTGAATTAGCTAGTAGGAAGGAACAAGTAACATACCTTAGTATCGCTTCCTAGGTTCTCTGTTGCTCCCGCTTCGCTGCGGTGCTCTCGTGAGGTCAATACCAAGACAACACAAACCAACCAAAGTCAAGATAGAAAAATATATTCAACTGTCAACTTATGTGTATGATCAAGGAATTACATAATAAAGTGAGAATAGCTTTATGTGAAAGGGACATGCCACTGTATCATATTAATTGAAAGTAAAGATTACAACCTGATAGCCTTGATGTTGCAAGATTCCTTTCGATTGCACTTGTCTCCAACACACACACTTTCTCAATCCTAGCATGAAGAAGATCAAATCCTCTTGATAGACTTGCTAGAGTCTCCAAGCTGATGTTCAAGCTAAGTCCTTCACACAATTCTTTCATCAATTCTCCAATGAATCTTTCTTCAACCTTTTCCATGAGAATTCCCTCAATATATAGAAGAGCATGAGATAGTTACTTGGATAAGAATGATCCCACAATATCAGGGAATCCAGTACAATGATAACCATTCGAATGCCAGCCCATTCTTCTAGAAGATTCCCTTCTAGAACCATCGAGAATTCATCTTTTTCCATTCTTTAGGATGAGTTCGCACCCTAGCTATTCAACACAGTGAGAGAAGTTCACACCCTGGCTTAAGGCAGCCTGCGAGAATGGGTCATTCTCGCACCCTAATATATTAGCAGCCTATGAACCCTCTTCAAAAGTGAGTTTTCTGGGAAGAGATGAAAGTAACTTTTCTCAGGAGAAAGTTCTTATGAAGAGCCTAAGTACACCATCATCAATACACCATCATGATGACCAAAATCATGGGTAATAGAATGCCCCCCAAAGTATGAGGTTGGAATCAGTGACAACTGAAAGACTTTGTAAGCTACATGTGTGTGTCGGAAACCAGGAGCACACCTAATCGAAAACCTGCGAACAACCAAGCATCTAGAGAATATCATATATACCAATTCTGAGGTAGGCATTCCCATACTCAGATCATAGACGGATGACAATTGTAGACATGGGTCATGGCCACCAATCATACACTATGGATCCATGCTGTCAAAATATAGCATAGCCACCAGGAATACACTGTGGATCTATGCGAAAAAATTCAAATTGAGATGACATAGCCATGAGACATACACAGTGGATCTATGTGTCACAGATTATACATTCTCCATCGCAACCTGGACAAAGAGATGATATCCAGGGTCCTCAATCTCATTGCCCAAAGTATGAATATAACCATGTGATTACATGTGTTGAAGTTGAACATGGCATAAACCACTTGATTACCAATCATTGATGAAACCGTTAACAAGTGCAAGGGAAATCACCATTGATGTCAATGACTCCCAAGGTACTCTAGTACAATCCATCGAGTGTGAATGAATGAGTTGAAGTCGAACATCCGATGGAATCTTTCGATCAGGGGTCAATGATGTAAACCCACTGTCGAAAGTGAGGAAACCTGCCATTGAGGCATGCAAGCTCCAAGGTACCAAAGAATTTCTAAGTCTTGATTCTGGATAATGAGCTGAAGTCGACGGAACAAAAATCGTCATAGGAGGGCCTTGATGTATCCCCCATCAATGACATGAAATGAGTAACAGATTTTGAAGGTGAAACAAAGTATGATGTAAGTTGGACTGGACACAAGGAAGGGCGACACAGAGAGAATGGACAACTGCAGATGGCCGACTCAATACAGGTTTCAGATGGACTTCTCTTGAACATATGAATGACATGACCAATGATTTGGCAGCATTTACTCAAAGATGACACAGGGAATGACCTTGTAGCAAATCAAATGAGAGACAAATGGATTTCCCAAACTGGCTTCAAATGATGAATAGGGGGTGTCATGTTCTAGAGCGACACTTACTGCCAATCAATACAAAGATGAAAACATATCCCTTTCCCAAATTTCCCCCCACCATTTCTGGCAAGTACCTCTTTATTTTTACACAAGCTTGAGGAGGATAACATATGCTTGTTGATATAAGCTTATCCTTCAGATAAGTCCTTCAAAGTATGTTTAACAAACCCTAAGAAGGAGTGGTTCGGTCCCATTATGGGTCTATCAATGTTTATTTAACGAGTCCAGAGATAGAAAACTCGAAGGATTTTCATGATTATAGAGTCTGGAAAAACACTTAAAAGAGAACTCTCTCAGTTCCTTTTTCATAAAATAGTCTGATCAGATCGAAAAAGAGATAAATTATCGCTCACCCAACGCTTTCTTCAGATACTTTATCGAGCGTGAAAATAGCAAGGTTGCTCGGCTATCTTTTCATGTTTAGAGAGCCTGAAAAGAGCTTAAAGAGGACTCCAGGGGGGTTCCTTTTTCGTATAACCTTGTTGAGCCTGAAAAAGTGATAAAAGTATGCTCAATCACGTTCTCATGTATTTTTGAGTGCGAGAACGGACAAAGACCATGCTCGAGGTTTTATACAAAAACCATAAAAAACAATCAAAACATGCGATGGAAAATGAAAAATTATGTCCACATCCCGGTACATGACCATCAAAGTCGTTACGCCTACAAAAGTTACACTCAAAAGGGCATTAGGGATTAGGATTTAATAAATAAATAATTATTAAAAAACAAAATAACATGGTAAAAGTAAATAAAAAGGAGTAAAACTCTTTTTACCATATCATTTTCACTTTTCCACTATTTGAGCCCCCAAACCCCTCTTTTATGCTCGAAGTTTGGCATCAGATTGTGGGAGTTATGAGTGTCCATTCGTCGAGCTGTCAGTGACAGTGAGGTAGGCTCTTGGTCCTTTACTCTTCCATGGTTTAATTTTGCATTTTCATTGGTTAAAATTCATTTTTTGAGTTGGTTTTGTGAGCCCTACTTGCGCTCAACCATTCTCGTAGGTGGGCTACACGGGACCTGCGAGAATGGGGTGTTCTCGTAGGTGAGCCCATAGCAGCCTACAAGGTTCTCACACTATGCCTAAAGGGCACCTACGAGAATCGCAAAGAACAAAAGTTTTTTAAAAATTTACTCAATGAAAGTGAACCAATTAATGAATAGAGTTGCTAATCTTCTTTTTGTGCTTCTTATGTAGGTAATCAGCCATCAAAATGGTTCTTGAATGGCGTGAAAAGGAGCATGAAGAAGAAAATTCTATTTCCGGAAATCATCCACCCACTATTGCTACTCTAAGAAACTATGGCCTTCTGAAGTACTTTCGTATCCCGGGCATGAGGGCCCAAGTCAGGTTATTAGAGTACCTGGTGCATATGTGGGATCCCGATCAGCAGGTATTTCATGTGGGGGTCCACACACTGTCCTTAGATATCTAGGACATTTACTTTTTGACTGGACTGTCACAGCGTGAGTACCATGTGAGCTTGACTGGTAGTAGAGGTGGTGGTCTCCCCATGAGTGAGTACTGTCTCATACACTGTGTTCCCGAGGCAGAGAGGAAGAAAGTAAAAGTAGCTATTTGGGGGGTATGGAATTTGACCCTCCGTACTATATTCTTCACCATAGCTTGGATGGTGAGGATCTCTTCTCCTCACATGGCACTACAGAGTTACTTCCAGTATGCTATAGAGTGTACTGAACCTTTGGTTTTCAACTGGGCAGATGTTGTGTTGCGTAGTATGAAAAAGCAGTTGACCAAATGAAGATGAGGCGACCTGAAGAAATTCGAGTATGGATCTTTGTTAGTGTCCTTTTTCCTTGAGAGGGTTCCATTACTCAGGCTGCAGGTTGAGTGGAATTTACCGACTCCCAGGGATCCAAGGATGCTGAGATGGTTTCAGCTCATGGCCCGACACGTAGCTGGACCGATCATCAAGTATGATGATACCTTCTTTGACTGGCTTCAACCACAGATGTTGATGGTTGATGATTATTATTATGGTGAGTTGGATTTCTGAGGAGATCCGGACTTAGTACTACCAGAGGATGCTCAGTGGGGGGAACTTGGTAAGAAGTGCACACATTTTTTTTCTTTTTAAATGTTTTTGTGAATTTTAATCATATTCAAATGTTTTTTATATGTTCGTCCAAAGACTAAATACAAAATTCATTTTTGATGACACAGATGTTGGACCTTATCGACCTCTTGGTACTTCTCCCATTCAGCAGTGAGGAGAGGTAGCACCAGCACCACAATATGTTGAGGATTATCAAGTAGTGGAACAAAACCTAGAGGGCTTGACCACAGATATTCCAGACATGCCTCTTGAAGAGGTTCCACGATTCGATCAGCATCATAGAGTAGGGGTGTCAGGGTCCATGAGTAGATTGCTTCGTAGGGTTACTTGGGCAGTCATGTGTTACCGTGAATGTCATCCATGATGTCACTTTGTAGAAGCTATGAGCTTCAGATTTTGATATTTTGGTCTTTGGATAAAACTTTTTGTAAAAACCTCTTTTGATAGTTATATATACAGACAGCTTCTACCGGTTTATCATGTGTTGTGTGAACATTGATGTGATTGATTTATAAATGATTCAAATGTCTGTCTAATACATAGTTAGCCAATGCATCTGTTAATGTATTTAGACATCTAGGAATATGTTGATATTCAATGTAATCAAAATAACGTTCCAAGAGGCGAATTCACAAATACACCCATAACAAAGTAGGAATTCGAATAGTATAGACATTATTTAATTGTAGTACTACAAGGTGCGAATCAATTCGCACAACCAAATGACGGATTTCGAGCGAGATAGCATCAATCAATAATTCAATAACGGTGCTATACTCTGCAATGTTGTTGGTTGCACGACCGAGAAACACACCTCATAAGGAGACAAGTTCGTTTGTAGGGGTGTAAATTGCCCATGCAGTGGAAGCAAGGTTCTGAGTACTACGGCTAGCGCCATCAGCGAAGCCAATATAGGGTAGCGAAGACTTCGACATCTGGAAATCAAACACAATGTTACATAAGGGCAGAGACCAGATAACTACAAAAGAAATCTATAGTAACACACAAGAAGTATGATACAATAAAAATACAAGTACTCATGCACAAATGATTTTATGAATAGTACTTCTTCAAGTACAACCCATTCCTGGGTTCACTCAAAGGGATACCATCGTAATCTACTATGTCATAAGCTCCTTTTCCCAAAACTCATCGAACGATATAAGGACCTCGCCACATGGCTTCAAATTTCCTAGCTCCTTACATATCTCGATCTTGTTCATAGAGAAGAACAAGATCACCTTTAGAGAAAATGCGAGGCTTGACATGTTTGTCATATTAGGCCTTGACACGCTTTCTTTGAGCTTCTATGACTAGGGTGGCATCGCGTCGAGTTTCGTCTAATCACATAAGATACAATAGACATTCTTCCTTAGTAGAAGTGTTTGGTAGGAGTTCAACAACTAGTTTTAAAGAGGGTATCTCACATTCAATCAGGAGAATGGCTTCCACACCATAGACTAACCGAAAAGGTGTAAACCCAGTAGTGGATTTGACGGATGTCCGGTACGCCCACAATGCCGAAAACAACATTGTGTGCCAATTTTTTTTATGAATCCCTATCATTCGTCGGAGCATAGTTATGAGAAATTTGTTTATCACTTCGACTTGGCCGTTGGCTTGTGGGTAATAGGGCGTTGAGTTATCATGGAAAAGACCCAACTTTTCAGTAAGTTCGAACATCATAAAATTCCTAAAGTGGCTATCGTGATCAGTGACGATAGCTTGGGGAACACCAAAACAAGCTATGACGTGATTAATAAAGAATAATGCTGCGGTCTTTCCAGTGTTGTCAAATGTCGGCATCACCTCGACCCATTTCGTAAAGTAATCGACAACTACAATAATGTAACTATGCCCCCTGGCCGAGTGAGGGTGAAATGTCATGAAATCGATGCCCCATTTTGCAAAGGGACCAACTGAGACCATAGGGTGAAGAGGAGCAGGATGTGACCATATCTTGTTATTATAGGTTTGGCAAGCATGGCATTTTTGAACGACGATTATGTAGTCGTTAAATAATGAAGGCCAAAAATACCTTTCTTGTAAGATCTTCTGGGCAGTAGCATACCCAGACATATGACCACCACAAGCTCCAGAATGGAAGTCATTCAGAGCTTTCTCAGCTTTGTCGAACATTAGACAATGTCGAAAAATAGAGTCAATCCCCCAATGATAAAGAGTATCCCCGAGGATAATGTATTGACGAGCTTGGTATTGTATTCGACATCGTTTAGTACTGGACAAAGTTGGTGAGATATTTCTTAAGTTCCCTTCATAAAACACATCGTGTGCAGACTTAGGAATGATGGATATGACGACAACAGTCGACGGAGTTGAGATCTGTTGGTAGTTTTGAATGGTATGTTGCTCCAGAAAGAGAATGGAATGATGATGTCCATCATCCCAAGGGGTGTCTTCCATGATAGACATGATCATCTCGTGTGCAGGAAAAATGACACGAAAAGGATCGGGAGACAACTCACCAAGAGAGGGGGTAGAAGGTGTTGCCGATTGAATGGCCTAATAGGCAGATTCAACTGGACTTAACGGCATTGCGTCGCCAAAACGAATATGATCTCCAGGGTCAGGTACTATCCAGGGGTTGTGAGACGCAGGAAGTTCATGAGGTGAAGTGGAGATCATGTTGATAGAAGCAACAGATGAGCGTGGAACATCGGGCGGTGGAATGGGGAAAGTACCCATTAATGAAGAGTCTTTTAGAAGGCCTACACCGACGTTCTCATAACCCGGTGGGGTTTTAGCAATAAATGGTATGTTGCCAGTACGGGTATTGGAATTAAAGAAGGCTAGTTGGTCGACGGTAACAACATTTCCTTGATGAGGGAAATGTACTACACGAAAAAGGGTTGACACAACTGTGCACATGGAATCGATCCAGCTGTGGCCAAGAAAAAGATTGTAATCAAGGGGAGCGTCAAAGAATTCTACTTTGACTTGGACCGTTTTTCCTTATAACGTTATGGGAAACACCGTAAGGCTTAAAACTGGAGCCGTTGAAGGCTTTAAGAGTGTTCTGGGATTCATTCAAAGAAGGAGAGCCAATGGCTTTCCAGCAAGCAAGAGACATAACACATGTCGAGGCACCCTCATTGATAACGGTTCGGTAAATGTTTTTGTTAGAGACAACCACTTGGATATGGAACGCGAGTTGAGGGGGTAACCTTGGAATGTGATCTTCCAAGTCAAATATTATTAAATTCGTATCCGTCGGATCGATTCCACCGATAGCTTTCAACAGTGCCTTCCGTTGTGTGGGACAAGTCTGAAGGACTTCGAGGGCTGACATCGTAGAAGGTTCTTGAGCTATATCTTCAACAATGCTGTAGTTCTGGGCAACATGAGCATGAGGATTGAAAGCCAATTTTCGAACGACGCCCTTTGGGTGGGGTCACAGAACTGTGTCGAGGCTCAGTCATTCGAGATGAAGAGGGCCATTGGTAGGTGGAGTCGCGGGAGAGGGTTGTACCAAGAAAGGGGGTAAATCATCAACCTTCTCCTTAGAGGGAGAATAATCTTTGGCTCGAGTGGTGAGTGAAACATTGCTCTGCTTAGAATCACTAGTACACATCAAAACATAGGAGGTAGTAGAAGATGAGGGTTGGTCATGGATGACCAACTGATCCTGTTGTTGAGACGAGAACGGTTGGGAAAAAATGGCCGGTGCAGGTGGTTTTGGAGCTCCTTGAAGGAACTTAGTGACCTTGGCATGTCGTGGACAATCCTTCATGTAGTGATCATCACCACAAATAAGAGAAGGGTATCATGGTTTGCGCTTATCCCGATCATCAACAGGGGTAGTTTTGGTTTTCTCTACTTGAGGAGTATTTTTGCCTTCCTTATTCTTACCCCTTCCCTTTTTAGATTTGTTTTTACTGGCAGGGGTAGATTGAACTGCATTTACCTCAGAAGTCTTGCCGGTGGGAGGGGCAGGAGACGGAGCATTTTGAACATTAGAAGAAGCAAATTTGGGTTTTGTGCTTGAAGCGGAATTTGGTTGGGCTTTCAAAGTACCAATCACACCGTCAGTTGCATGCGAGGCAGGTGGAGTAGTTGAAGTGCTGGAAGTAGAAGGATGAGGTAAGTCAGGTAGTAAATCGTAAAGGGTTCCTGTTTGTGAGTAAACGAGGTCAAGATATTGAGCATGACTTATAGCCTGTTCTTTCGTGAATATGCCACCCATGGCAATGTCATGACTGATGTCATTCACAAATGATTTTGTGAACCACTCTGCCAACAACTGATCGGGGAGCTCAAGTTTAATGAGACGTCATCTCCTTCACCACTCATGGATGTGATCGGATATATGAGTGGCTTTGTTCTATTTGAAGGAATTCAAAATCTCGGTCCCTGTGTCATAACGGATCGGTAATTGGTAATGCGTAAGGAAAGCCATAGCTAGGGTGTTGAAGTCAGAGAATAAACCTCGTGGAAATTCAATATACCACTTCGCAAAAGAACCTATGAGGGTTCGTTGAAAAAGACGTAAATGAATAGAGTCATCCATCAATGAGTTGGATGAGCACCATAGGTGAAAAGTCATAACGTGATTGTTTGGGTCCTCTCTTGCTTTTCCGTCGAATTTAGGAATGTCTGATGGAAGCTTGGCTGGTATAGCAGGCCATTGAGGAGAGTGACGAATAGGATCATTTAAAATCCTTGACAAATCCAGAAGATCCAATGTGGCGATAAAGGGTATCTATCGATTCACCTGCGGGTATTGGTGGCTTTAGGGAGGAAGCCCTGTCAGCAAACCAGTAGGACCATAAGAAGTCTGCATATAATGTGAAGACCCAGGCATATTTGGTGGTGGTTGGAGAGGATAGTAGCTCACAGGATTATACCCTAGAACAGGGACTTGATTTTGACCATTCACCCCCCAAATGGGATTGAATGAACCTGGATATGGTTGTCCCATACTAGGGGGTATTACGGACGCAGCTGGAAACTGCTGCCCCCCAGTCGATTGAGGAGGATGTTGTATCAACTGATTCCAATACTAGGCCAAGGAGGGAGGTATGTTTTGCCCATAAGGTGGGGTCGGTCCTCCCATTGAAGGTGGTGTTCCAATTGGGGGAAATGTTCCAATTAGGGGTTGTGTTCCAATTGGGATTTGCATTCCAAAAGGAATTTGCCCGCTGAGAGGGGGTTGAGTCATACCACCTTGGTGAAATTGTCCACCAAACGAAAACTGGTAATTTGGAGTGAATGACAAAATAGTGCCACTAGGATTAAGACTGCCAGTAGAAGACGAAGAAGGTCCTCCAAAAGGAAATTGAGGGAGTGTTGGAATAAAACTGGGAAGAGAGTGCCCAAAAGAAGAAGGACCACCAGGAGAGCTAGATGGAGTTTGCACAAGAGTAGGAATGGAAGCATTCAATGCACGATATCTAGTTGTTAGTGTCGGAGTGACGTTAGGCATTCGTGGTGTGTTGATGGGAGAAAGACTAACCGCAGTAAACCTGGTTGGAACACTCGTAGTATCTGTGAGATGGGCCATTTTGGCAGGGAAAGTAAAGTGATAGGCAGTGGTCAACGGTACTGTCTCTGGACTAGAGATTTCAGACATCACAGGTGGGTTGATTTTTGAAATCACAGGTGAACCTAGACCAAAATGGTCCCATCAGAAAACACATGTAGAACAAAAAATATCTTGGCCTTCTATGCCTGGAAAGGGTCCAACTGGTGATCCAGAAGATGTAACAAGTAAGTCTCTGGAAGAATTCAGTTGCATAAATGGTCACTCAGAATCATGGTGAAGTCAAAATTCCTCTCGAGTACTTGTAATTCGAAAATGTTCTAGAGAGTCAGTTCGTTCCACTTGTGGTGTGGTGACGACTGTGACTTCACTTTGCCGAGCAGAGCCCTTAGGTGTACTTGTAGGCAAGGGTTGAGAACCGTCCAGATGCTCTGGAGATAAACCCTGCATTCTATGTGAACGACGTGGAGGAGCTACTGTAAATGAGTGACAAACTTCACAAAGAAAATCTTATGGTCAACTTCGATAAACAAACAACACACGCTAGTAAACAAAATCTAGGAAGCAATCACCAAGAAAACAAGACCTTCTAATTCCGAAGCCACTAGTTGGTGATGAAATCCAACATCGCAACAACGAGATGATAAGGGGCTGGGCTAGGGTGGAAAATTTACGCTGACGACCTGCTTAATGGACTTACACCCTGGTGCAAGCTCCCACACATAATCGTCGGTATACCCTCCAAGGAGCCCGAGTGAGTTTGGTCAACGTCAATTCCAGGTACCGTGAAGACTTTCCCCTTCACAGTCACCTCGTGTAAGAACCTAGAAAGATAGGCCACTAAGGTTACCACCAACAACAATAAAGCCTGGGGGGATAGTTGACAGTCCTATCCACACGCAAGGGCAGGGTATCTAGCTCGAAATCAACTCAAAAGGATTCCACTCATCATTGTGGGTATACCTCCGAGTGATCCCCGTAATACATGCAATCTCTACACTGATATCAACAAAGAAGGGTGAGTAACTCTGCCAATATCAATGCGACCTCGTGTTTGACCCTTGTGTGAGAAGGGCTTCCCAGGACAAGATGTTGCAAATGGAATTTAACACTCCTTAACATAAGATGCTATTATGTGTTTTGTGCTTTGAAGAGTGTATCTCTCTTCCTACTCCAAAGCACTAGCCTAGCTAAATGTTGGTGTAATAGAGCCCTAGAAAAGAGTTACCAGGTAAATTTTACAATTGCGTAGTGTTATTAAGAGATGTTGTTTACTCAAAGGAAACAGAGATGAAAATTATGTTGTATAAGACTCTGACCCAACGATGCATGGATGAGAATGAAATATATCAATTCTCATTCAATGAATCCTATGTGTGGGAGGGAGAGAGAAGTTTTTCGGATCAAACTTTGAACTATAGGACACAATTTCCTTTAAAATGCAAATGCAACAAATCACGCATCAATAACAATTATATATTGCTTCTTTTTCAATAATTTCAACAATTGATTTTCAATGTTTTCGAAGACGAAAATGATTTTTGAAAGAAAAATGTTTGTTCACTTTTCAAAAAGGACCCACACCATGATAGTGAGAGTACAGAAAATAAAAAACCAATG
>ML783270.1:227947-238476 GCA_009831015.1 Picea engelmannii | reverse complement strand
TAAACCCTTTTACTCCCCAAGGCAAGCTTCTCTTAGCTATGGTTTTAACTAGGAGGGTGTATGCAATTATACTCCTCTTAGTAAACCCTTGTGAAGCAATATTCCCTTAGCAATAAAATGGTGGAAACACAAGTAGGGGTGTAGTCCCTTATACTCCCTACTTGGCTCAAGCAAATAGAACCTTTAACTTGTACAAATGATAATGAAATAAATGGCACCTTCAAGCATTAAAAGGAAATAAAAGCTAGACTAACCACCAAAAAAGAAATGAAGAAAGCCTTCCAAGGCTAGCGCACCATTTCCATCAACCATAACCAAGACATAGCCATAAACAAAAGAACAAGAGAGAGAACTAGCCAAAGAGAGAAAAAATTTCAGTCCAAGAGCCTCTCACAATGTTGAGTTGTTATGTCAAAATGAGATCTTAGGATCTCTATTTATACAAAATGTAGCTAACATAGTTTGTCCACAAAATATTAGGGAAAACAAAAGATTAGGGGTCAACAACCCTAATCTTACCCCTTTTACAAAATAATACTAAACAATTCTCTTTAATTTCACTTTTTCACAAAGAAAACCCTAAAACAAAGGTGATGTCATCCCTTGAAGGAGGACGTTTTGGCAAATTGAGAAAGTCGTTGGAGCTAGGATGAAAAGTAGGTCCTACAAAGGCTATGTAGAAAACATATGGAGCCATGCCATGTCAAAATTCCATGTGTCATTCTCTAATTCATCATCAACCACCATATGCCCCTCAAATGTGGCGTCAAGCCCCTAGGGAGTGATGTATTTCCCCTTCTGGACAAGTCGTTTGGCATGCAAAGGGTGGGATATGTCTATCCAACTGTCTTTTATGCTTTTGAAAGAATCTCTCTATCGTCTAGAATGTGGGCCTATGGATACGCCCTCCAAGGATATCAATTCAAAGCATCGTGATGAGTGAATAAAATCAATAAAATAGCCATTAAATCATGTATACCAAGACTAAATCATACAAACATGTTCTTAAGAAACTAGACATTTTTCCAAGTTTGGTTGTGGGAGGGTTGGCATGGTGCTTCTTTTCAATGGATCAAATCCCCTAAGTCTAGGAACAACCCTATCTAATTCATGTGAATGAAATGAAATGGATGGAGGGAGAACTCAATGGGAATGGGGTTCATGATATGAAAGGGTCCATAGTATCTCATTTATGGGTGCCTTTGTGGAGGGTGTGTTGCACCTTCGTCCATAATGCATTTTTTCCAAGCCCATCGATTACCTTTTATATTTCTTTATTTTTATTTGTTACGAGGGAGAAACTTTCTATGGCTAGGGTAAACCACAACAGACAGGTATGACTATAGAAATCAACTCAATTGCAACGTATGCTATATAAACTAATGTGCAAGATAATAAAGAGGCCTACCTCGATCCAACGTTTGATGATGTTCCACCGATGTGCACTTTGACCCAAAGCTTTATACCTACAACAAGTTCTCAACAAACAAGCATAGCAAGTATATAGTGATAATATAAAGGGGTTAGCACATTAGATATCATAATCCATTAATAAACATTACAAACATGCCCATGGATTATAATCATATATTTGCACGATACCAATTGGACAAGAAAGGAGTATTTCTATTAATAAATGATCAACAGAAGTGACAACATTACAGAATTCTATGTCGGCACGATTCGAAACCAGGAAACCAAGTTCCTTCAAATTGGGCCTCCATCACTTCAATCCTCCACCAAAGGCAAGGTCATAGAAGGGAGACAATGAGGTTCTCTCAACAATAGGGAAATATATTGGGGGTTGAACACTGTGTTCAGACTTGAGGAACAAAGGGATGCAGACTCAATATGAAGCAATTTGTCAAGAGTAACGTTGCTCTTAAAGTTGAATGCTTTCTCCTCTTTTCCATAGCTTGAAATTGTTCTTTTATAGCCTTCAAAATGCAATTGAAGGGCCAAGTCGGAACATTTCCATTATATGGAAGGTCAAGTATCAGAGATCTATTGTCGTGACATGGAAATCCGACTTCAGTTTTGTATTTTCTCGCACAAATACCGATGTATGCAGGTTGTAGTGGAGCAGCCTATGTATACACATGTTGTATAGCATATAGGGCACATATATGTGGAAAATATGTATTTTTAGCTATGGATTCATCAAAAAGGGATGACAAGTCCACATAGGGAAATGGAAAAAGGCCCTCTGTGCAATATTGCAATGGTAAGGAAAATCTTGTTATAACAGATGCCCCCTAATGTGTGAGATCAGAGGAGTATGTGCGATGGCCGAAATACATTATAAATAACCCAGAAGTGGAGTGGTAGAGAACCATCTAAACAAACTCAATTGCTTATTACATTTTGTACTGGATTTTCATACATGGATTCCAAGAATACACTACAGATCCATGTGAAAAATATACCAAACAAGTGTTTGCGGCCATAAAAATAGGTAACATATAAATGCAGTTACATGCCAAAAGTTGTCATAGTCATGAACAAGGCCCAGTGAAACCGGTCTCAAAACCAAACTGAAGAGATCTATATACCATGGAGTACAATCTGATCTCCCATGATCACTGAAGTTATATAGGTACTGTTCCAATGAAAAGGAAGCAACAACTCAGGAAAGTTGCGACCACATATTGATGTCTTCAATTCTTCTACACTATTTTCCAAGGGTGCAAGTCTACATTATGTGAATAAAGGATTTGAGGTCGAACACAATGAGACATCATTTGATTACTGGTCATTGAGGTATACAGTTAACAAATGCGAGACAACCTACCAATAATGAAAGTAGGTATCAAGGCACTGAGCATATTCTTGCAAGTGTGAATAAAGGAGTCAGTGTCGAACACTTGAGGAATCCATTGATTTGGAGACATTGATGTATTCCCATATTTCAATGGTGAGAGAGCCTGCCACTAATGAATGCAAGCCTCAAGGTACTCATTAAACTCTAGGTCCCATATCCAGAATAAATGAGTTGAAGTTGATGGAAAGAGACCTACTGAAAAGAGAGCATTAAGGCATCTCTCATCAGTCAGCATGAGGAACAAAGCAGGAGATTCATGATTTGGTGGAGATCAAACGAAGAACATGTTCACGAACCAACAACCTTGTGCATCTTTCGCGTGTGCCAAATGCAAGCGGTACACACAAAAGACCCTCTGAATAGCAGCCAATGATGAAAAATGCTTACAAAGGTGAGGAAACCACCAATAAGGATAATGGCCTCCAAGACATTGCATGAATCCCAAAGTGTGAATAGATGTCTTGCCGTCGAACATAAGGGAAACCACCCAATCAATGACCAATGATGAAATGTCGATTGTTGGGTTCAAGGTGAGCCACAACAGATAGGTATGACTACAGAAATCAACTCAATTCCAACATATTCTATATAAACTAATGTGCAAGATAAGAAGGAGGCCTACCTCGATCCAATGTTTGATGATGTTCCACCATTGAGCACTTTGACCCAAATCTTTATACCTGCAACAAGTTCTCAACAAACAAACATAGCAAGTATATACTGATAATATAAAGGGGTTAGTACATTAGATAGCATAATCCATTAATAAACATTACGAACATGCCCATGGATAGTAATCATATATTTGCACGATACCAATTGGACGGGAAAGGAGTATTTCTATTAATAAATGATCAGAAGAAGTGATAACATTACAAACTTCTATGTCAGCACGGTTCGAAACCAAGAAACCAAGTTCCTTCCAACTGGGCCTCCACCACTTCAATCCTCCACCAAAGGCAAGGTCATAGAAGGGAGACAATGAGGTTCTCTCAACAATAGGGAAAGAGCTTGGGGGCTAAACACTGTGTTCATACTTGAGGAACAAAGGGATGCAAACTCAATATGAAGTAATTTCTCCAAAGTAACTTTGCTCTTAAAGTTGAATGCTTTCTCCTCTTTTCCATAGCTTGGAATTGTGCTTTTATAGCCTTCAAAATGTAGTTGAAGGGACGATTCGAAACGTTTCCAGTATATGGAAGGCCAAGGATCAAAGATCTCCTATCGTGACATGGAAACTCGACTTCATTTTTGTATTTTCTAGCACAAATCCTGATGTACGCGGGTTGTAGTGGAGCAGCCTGCGTATACGCATGTTGTATAGAAGATATGGTGCGTATATGTGGAAAATATGTATTCTTAGCTATGGATTCATCAAAAAGGGATGACAAGTCCACATAGGGAAATGGAAAAAGGCCCTCTGTGCAAGATTGCAATGGTGAGGCAAATCTTGCTATAACAGTGTTTTCTTTCAATATACCATAGGGTGAGTTGGATGCCACTTCCCTGGCGTGGTGACCAGATATCAATAGTGTCACCCACAAGTACTTTCAAGAAAATGAGAAGGTTGGCTCATGATGAGACCCCATTTCCCTTAACCATGAAACTAAGAGCCATTAACCTAGTGTGATGGACATAAATGGTAATGTCATACCATTAGATACATGTCGATGTGATAGGTTGGCTGGTGATGAGACCCCCTATCCTCAACTAATCCTTTAAGTGTCTTTATTTATTATTTTCATGGGGTCCTTATTTTCTTGTGGAGAAGCTTTTCATTAATTTCTTAGGATCCCCAGGGCGAAGCATCTGGAAGGTTCTTTCATTAGGATTTTATCTTTTTTCAGATAACTCCCCTCTAGGCCTTCAGCCCCTTCTTCCCATGAAATGAGGAATGGTCCCTTCTAGGGTCAGTCTACCCCAAAATCCCAAGAGATGATGTCATGAGGGGAAATAATGATGGAAAGTAGTAAGTATGGTTGGGAGTGGCAGGATGAATCATAAAATGAAGCTCCCAGAAACACCCTATCCTAGGGGTGACCATCTACTTGAGTGCCCCAAGACAGCCACCAACATTTAAACAAGGTAAAAAGAATAGTTTCCAAAGAAAATGTCTCATAATAAAAAATAACCTTTAATACACAAGATAGAATGCCTCAAATATTAAAATGATACCCACCATCATACTTGACTTGTACAACATGGAGAAATACCCAAGTGACCTGTAGTGGCAAGCTGGTGTGGATGATGACCATGTGCTAGATCATTGTGGTGGAAATGTGGGTCTCTATTTGTGAAAAATGGATACTTCTGGTCATGTGGCCTCTCGACACTCCATATATGCAACCCGAGGGCCTCGAGACGTAATCTCCTTAGTTATCCACAAAATGGGGATAACATTTGGCTCCTACTTGGGGACATGTCCTCACCGTAGAGTGCATGAGAACCACAACATCTCCTGGTATACCTATGCCTGCTAGGAAACATCAAAATGTCAAGTGTAGGATGGCCTACTCATATTTGTTCTCATATGGTAATAATCAAAACCAACTAAGCTAGAAAAAGAAAATTTTGACAAATTTTCCAACTAAGTACACATATATAATGATGAAATCAATAGTGCAAGTAGAGAAAAATTAAAATGCAATGCAACTAAACTAATATGAGAAAAAAATGAAATATGCAAGAAATAAAGATGACTTACCTACTTACCTGGGGTCTTGGGACCCTGAAGATCAAGTCCTGAAGGTGTCAGGTGAAATCGTACAACCAGTGCAACCACCTGATCAACAAACGAAGACATTTCCCCTTATTCTTAATCATGTGAAACAACAAAGATAAGTCCAACACATAGTAATCATGAGCATAAATAGACATATAATAAATCATGAAATAAAAATCATGGAGGTGGGTGGGAGGGAGGAAATCCTACTGAAAAAAGAAACCACAATCTCGATCATCCTGGAACTCTTGCCTGCAAGCATATCCACATGCCTGATCTATCCATCTTTGGAATGGACTGGCATATGCAGATGATAGTTCATCTTCATCCTCATCAACATAATCACTACTCCCTAAATATTGAGAAGATGTGAGATAACTCAAGAAGACCCCATGATTCACCCGAGGGGAAGAAATGAGGTATGGGACGGGCTCAGGTCTAGAAGAAGAAAAACATTGCCTCTTATTTTGCAAATTCTGGTGAGAATCCCCAATATGATAAAACTTTTTCTTTGTAGAGTGAACCTATAATTTCCTTGGTATGGCTATGTCCTGGTACTCTTACAAAATCAAGGGCGGAGATGTATGAAAATCCTCATAGAAAAAAAATGTATCCCCAAAAGGATATGCATTGCCCTAAAGATGTTGTGACAAGTCATTCTGAAATGGATCAAGAAAATATGTGATCATGTCTCCATCACCATCCCAAACATATGATTCATATATGCATGGAGACCAATACTTTGTTTTAGGGATACCCTCAACATCGTAGGTGGGATCTTTTTCAAAGGTGAAAAGGCTCATGCCCCATCCATGTTCTCCAGTCTGTATGAAAGTGTCAATGTGTTGATCGAATTGTATCTGAGGGATCTTCTAGTGCTCCTTCACTTTTAGGATCATGGAATAGGCTATCATCAAGATCCTTGAAAGGGTCATAACTCATAGTGTTCTCTTCTTGATTTGTAGGAGGAATAGTGGCTTAGATGTCTTCATCTGGTTCATTAAGTGAAAGAACTTCATCTTCATTAAATGCCTCCTCAGAATCTTCAACGTGATAAGATTCATTAGGATATTCTTGGAATATTTCTTCATAAGCATGTTCTTCAACCACCTCTTCATTCATGAGGGCTTGGTATTCGGAAAAATCATGCAATAACTCTTTTACTCGGTTCATCATCTCTTCAACGGCTTTATTAGAAGCTCTTTCCATTTCCATCTACAAAATTTCTTTCCATGAGAAATGGAGAGGTTTTGGTTGATTCCAAGGTGCCATAGTCCCATCGAGTAGAAGAACACCTCAAAGGATTCTCCAGAGGAGAGCAAGGCTCATCAAAGGATGAAAATGGGAAGGAGGGGAAAGGTAAGTAATGGAAAGGTGGGTTTGGGAAAGGTGGAGTCGCCAGACAAACTTTGAAGAACGTTTGTCAAAGAAAATGGGTAGGTTCTTGGAGTGGAGTTGCCAGGAAATATCTGGGTGAAGGCTTTGGGAAAGAGACTTGCCAAAAGTGTCATTTAGGGCATGAATAGGATTCAAAATCCCCCCTGGGAATGGCGCCAAAATCTTATAGCACCAGTTGTAGGTTGGGCAAATCTCGACCCAACTACAAAAGAAAGTGCTACAACTTGGGAATCCTACACCCAATGTCACCTCGATGTAGGTCTCGCACTTGGGGGGTGACTAAGGTCACTCCTGGGAGGCGATCCAGGAGACCCTATGCGTAAAGAGAAGGATGAAGGGAAGTGTAAGGATAAGTCCCCTAGAAGGTCAAGTGATTGAAGAATAGATTGGCTGAAAATGGTAAGTGAAGAGAGGTAAATGGATACTGAGTAAAGAGATAGTTGTCAGTGCACCTGTACCTACCCAAGACACAAGCAAAGACACTTTTCCAAGGAAGTATAGTAATAGATCAGTAATTTAAGCTTGTTTTCCCTAAAATACAACAACATATAAGTTAGTAAATCAGCAATAGATTACATCCAAAACAACAAGTAAAAGGTCTATATTAGTTAGCAATGTCAGCAATAAAACTAGTAACCAATGTGGACCGAAAATAGCACTTCAAGAATGAATAAAGATGGTTGTCATAAAAGTAAATTTATGCAACAGTATGTCAACCTTATGTTTGTATAATTCAATGAAGTACAACAACAGATATGACCATCAAAAAGTGCCAAAATCTATCCCAATAGATGCAACTAGGTTAGTAGGTTAAACTAGCAAAGTTAGAGAGTTAGTCTAGGGTTAGTTTGTGAGATATTAGCCGTTAGGGTTAGAGTTTAAAGAAGCCCTAATGGTTGTAGGTTATTTTTACTACAGGAATAAGAATTTGTGGGAGAAATAGGATGCCCTTGTTGATATTATGGTAGCTGTGGGAGGTATTTACCTCCACATGTAAACCTGACAAGGATAGAATACTTCGAGAAGCAATAAGAAACCCTAATGAGTTGGCTAATAACTCTAGAAGACTTGTCATCTCAATAAGATAATTGATATTAGGTTATTAGCCTCCAAGAGAAGAAGTCAGCTAGAAATAATAATATAGACTGAATAGATAGATACTCAGAATGAGAAGTTGGCCTAGGCGGTTAGCCAGAATTAGTATAAATACAGGAGGCCATTTTTCATTCTAGCAGGCAGTCTCAGACTTGAAGGCAACAACTTGTGCACACTGCAGTGCCCAGTCTTGTGCACAGGTTTGAGGAGAGTTTCCATTGCAGTTGCTGCAACTAGAAAATCGTGTTTGGCTTGGACTATCTCTTGGTCAGGGTTTGGACTAACTGATCATCTCTTGTTGGTGCACTATCCTTAGGGAAAGGTGTGCTACCCTTTGTTTGGCTATCTAGCCTAGGGTTTGCTTCCAGAGTGATTCTCTGTCAAGGTTAAGGTGCTGAGAGGGTGGATTTGACCTATGGTTGGGTGACAATAGAGATATTGTCAATGGTAAAATGAGCACATCCATTATATTCTAACAACCCTAAGGGAGGAAGAATCCCTGAGGAATCAATATCATTATCCAAAAGAGACAACTTCAAAGCTTGAAATTTGTATGTTAACCAATGCAGCAGTTTATTTCTCTCATGAAATAAGTAAATGACTAGTGCCTTTAACAAAGGGTTAATGGAGTCAAAAGAATATGAAGAAGTTAGATAGGCTACTTCCTTGGGGGTGTAAACCCTTTTACTCCCCAAAGCAAGCTTCTCTTAGATAGGGTTTTAACGAGGATGGTGTATGCAATTATACTCCTCTTAGTAAACCCTTATGAAGCAATATTCCCTTAGCAATAAAATGGTGGAAACATGAACAGGGGTGTATGCCTTTATACTCCCTACTTAGCTCAAGAAAATTGTTATAACCCTAAATTGCACCTCACATGCTTACCTGGCATCAGGCCAACTCATATCTCTTCCTTGCCAAAGCCATACTGAATAAACTCTTTGAAAAACCTCTTAAATCAAGTAACCCACACCCTAACCCACTGCTGGGTGCGTTGGAACGCTGACAGGCCTTATACTGCACGCGTTGGAACGCTGGCTGGCCCACTACAGCCCGCGTTTACCTAACAAAGCACAAAAACAAGAAAGTTGCCGACGAGATGAAAATCTTTGGGTTATTTAACTGGAACTCCCAGCCATGCATGGCCGAGAGTTCATCCAAAACCCTAGCTCCTTCTAGCCTATAAAAGAAGGGGTAGGAGTACTATTTGGAAGAGGAAAAATCATAGCAAAGAAACTCTGCCCAATTGTCGAATCCGTTTTGTCCCAACCCTTTAGCCTTTCTTCAAGCTTTAGGAGAATTCAAGAAAAGCAGTTGGAGGACAAAGAAGAGGAGGATCCCAGGATCAAGATCAAGGAATAGTGGCCGATCTCTATTATTATTGTAAGTTGATTCATCTTGAGATTAATAAAGAATACTTTTCCTGTCCCAATGCACGAGTCTTATATGTTTTATTTGATCAATGCTTAATATCTAACCCTCTAGTAGAACAATAGCATGCATGCGTAGAGTTTTGTCTTGATTGCAGGATCGTCTTTGGAAGGAAAAGCAGAAGCAAGGGGATAAAGCGCAACAGAGGATTTACACCAAACGTCGATAAAAAGGTTAGTAGGTTCTTTCCATGTTTGCATGTGAAAAAGGGTTTTAGGTTTGAGGTAGAAGGTTAAAAGTAATTTCTTAAGGGTCGTGATCTGCATGAAAGTTTAAGCCCTAGCTTGTTAGTCCGTAGGGTATAATTTCCCCACAACAGAATTGGCGACTCCACTGGGGATATCTACTCTTAGGGTTTTCGGATTTCATTGAGGTTTTTGGGTAGTTCAAAGAATAAGAATCTCCCTTTCTTTGTTTGTTTGTTTTCTATTAGGTTAGAGCTAGCAGGGAACCTGGTTCTTAATACCATCTTTTTCTTGACTGTTGCTTGACATTTATTAACGGGACACACAGAGGTACACGTGGCCTATAGAAGGCCTGCACGCGTGTAACCCGCGCCCTAACCTTCTATAGCCTGCATTTGAATGCTTGCTGCAGAGGTTTCAGTAGCATGTAGGACTCAGAAAGCTTGAGAGGCAGTCTCCTCCTCTCTGTCATAAGTTTACCTTCTCAGGGGGATTTCTCGATCCTGTCTGGGTCTTGCTGGTTTACTGTCTTGTTTTCAGTCTACTTTATTGTGTTTGTATCTGTTGCATTCATTTTCCTTTTCTGTTAAAGTAGAAGCATCCAAGCCTTTTAGAGACCCTGGTTGTCAATACCAATGGCCTTTTTCAGGTCTGGGTTGCCTGTGTTTGATTTTGTCCTAGTTTTATACAGACCCGTGGCCTGTTCAAGTTTATCCCGCGGGTACCCACACACTGTTATATCTCAGCACGCATTTGCATGCGTGCTGTTTTAGTGACAGTCGCGGGCTTGATTGGTTGCTTTTTAGCCTGGGTGGGGCAATCATCCCCTCCTGTGGTGAGAAGTGTTCCTCTTAGGGTTCTGTGTCTGGGGCTGCAC
>ML783270.1:214931-227299 GCA_009831015.1 Picea engelmannii | reverse complement strand
GTAAATTCTCCAAGGCCACTCAAACCAAACATTGGAGTCTGTCAATAGGGAGTGTAGAAGTCCAGTAGCGTGAAAGTTATCCGGGACCCCCCTCTAACACAGGGGCTAAACATGAGGTCACGTAAGGAAAGGTAGCGGAGATAACCCCTCCAAAGTTGGACCGAGCGTAGTGGAGAACACATATCGAGGATTTGTTAAGGGATTCCGTCGTTTGCATTTGCCACAGAGCTTCATGGGTTTCGAATCTGTTCGAGGTCCTCATTTGTCTTCCAGACCATTTGCTCTCGATACCCTTGACAGGTTTCAGGCTTGATACCCTGCTCATTGTGGTCTACCCGACTATCGACTATACCCGTCTGGTGACTGTTCGCGTGTTGGAAAACTAGTTGCCAATCTTTTCTAGGGACATACACAGGTGACTACGGGGGTATACCATGGTACCTAGGACAAACATCTGGCCACGCTTTGCACAGTATACCCAGAGGGTGCTTCTGTATTCGAGTTGCACTTGCACCGGTAAGTTTCTCTAGTGTTGGTTGTTGTAACTGTTCTTCCAACTATTTTAATGGTTGCTTGATTTATCTTTTAGGGGCTTTCTTTTAGTGTGTGTTACTATTTGCACATGTAGAATACCTTAGCGTTTCATGGATCTTCTCACACAGTGGAGGATTCAGAGCTCCACCGATCACGAAGGCTTCTGGGCCTGCCTTCGGTTATACTGGAGCCACCCCAGCCACCATTGAGGTGGAAGCTAGACCAACGAGGGTATTTCGAAGCAACCGGGTTTCAAACCATTGAGTCTGAATAACTCCTGGAGGAATCAGCCACCAATATTGGATCAGTTGAAACCTCAAACACTGATACTTGGCCAGACATTATTGTGCCAATTCAATTTTACGAACGCCTGTTAGTGCCTAACCCAGTTATGGAACCAAACTCTGTTACTTCCTCTAGGAATTATTCCATCCCCATCACCGTTGCTACCACAGAAAAAGCTTCTCCTAACTTGCCTTTGTCGACAGTCCGGGCCACCATGGTCTCGGTCAAAACTACGTCGCATAGTGGACCGACGCCATCTATCGCGACGGTCACACCTCCTTACACACCTAGTGCGACAGACCCTCCGTTTTCATACGGTATGCCTAGTTCAGGTACCAGTCCTGCACTCACTTACTCTACTTTACAGACTTTGGGTCTGGGGGCAGGGAGCTCTAACGCTCCTCTTCAAGGTCAACTTGGGGGCATTCCTGTTCCTTTAAACGCTTTTCCTTACACTGGAGGTCATATCCCTCCTTCATCCCCTTCGCTTAGTGGTCTGCATCAGCAGTCCGCTGGGCAACCTACACACACAAGTTCATTTGGAGCCGGGAGTCAAGGAACACCTGTGCAAACTCTGTCGGTAGGTTCATCACTTTTTGTTTGGAACGGGACGTTTGGTAATAACACTTTCGCATCCACTGCTTTCCCATCTAGGGGCACACCCATTTTTGGACAATCTACTCTGGCACAGGGTACTATTCTTGCGTCGGGGGCACATATACCAGGGCCTTGGAACTCAGGACAAGGATCCGTTCCTTCATCTGGAATGTTGTTCTGGGGTAATTCTTTCCACAATCAATGGAACCCCGGACAGATTTCTATGCCTCTCCCCTCGGGACCGGCATGGGGTAATCCTTCCCAAAGTCCATCAAACACGATGAACGCCCAACATCCTATGTCCTTCATGGGGAATCAGCAAATGATGTCTCCTCAGATGAAAAATCCTTACGCTGGTCAGGGCCATGGTTTCTACCAGAACCCGAGCCAGCAGCCAAACTTTTCCTGGCAACCTAGTGCCAGTCAAACTCCAGGACCCTTTTTTCCAGGCTATCAGCAGCAACCTAAACTACCATTCCTGGCAACGTTACACTTGCCAGATTTGACACGGTTGTTAAATGATCCTATCTGTCACGATCCGTGTTGGCCTCCTATGCCGAAAAAGTTACCTTCGGACATTCCAAAGTTCGAGGCCAAGCCTAACGAAGATCCTGGTGATCACGTGACCACTTTCCACCTTTGGTGTTCATCTAACTCACTGAAAGATGACTCCGTCCAGTTGCGATTGTTTCAACGCACTCTCATCGGGAGTGCCGCGAAATGGTACATAGAGCTCGATCGTTCATGATATTCTTCTTTTGGCGACCTGGCGATGGCCTTCCTTAACCATTTTCAGTTACCTGTGAGATATGACGCCAGCACAAAATTGCTAGCCAATTTTGAACAGATGACAGTAAATCATATCTCAGATCATATTCGAGAGTGGAGATGTTGAAATAGTCTAATCAAAGTGCTAGTTCCACCAGCATTCCTACTGGAGTGGTTCCTTAAGTCTTTAGTCCCCCAATTGTCCAAATACGTCGCAATTTCTAGGGTTTTCTCCGAGGAAGAGGCCATCATGAGGGCTCAACAGTTTGAGCTTATCTACTCTCAGTCTAGTTTATTATACACCATCCTACCGGATGCACCACGATCAATTTTGGATAAAACTAGACAGAGATCTGGACCACATGCCGATGGTATAGTTGGTTCAGCACAAACCAAGCCCACTGAGAAATTGACAAAACAATTGAAACAACTATCTATCCAACACTCAGCGGCCAGCCAGACTACTGCTATGGCTGCTCCTCCTACCCAAACATTGGAAGTACACTCTATGCAGACGACTAACCCAAAGGCCAACTAGCAACCTAAAGGGAAGAAAAAACAATGCAAGAAGGGTAAGGGTGATAAGAAACCAACTGATAATGCTGGCGAGGGCACCACAGAAAAATGGAAGTTGAGGTATCCATGCAACTTATGTGCGGAATACCACCCTACCCATCTATGTCCTCGACTTGCGGAGGCCCAAAAGTTTGTCACACAGCAACAACAAGCCGTGTTGACTAATCCCTTTCAGCATGGGAAAAATTTAACTCAAGCCTCTACAAGTGCTGAAGGGGGCAATTTAGAAACCTGCCCTCCTCCTAACAATTCCTCTTCCATGAACGTATATATGGTTAGGGGTGATGCTTTAATTACGACTAGAGCACACGACTATAGTAAACCAAGCACCTTTGAGAAGGGAAAAGAAGCCAAGATCCCACCTCTTCCTCTACAGATCGAGAAGACGTTGGGTGAGACAATGACATGCATTCCAAAAGGTGTGTTTAAGAGGGCTTCTCATAATCCAAATGCAAGGGTCGCCCAAAATTACTCTATGGTGGAAGATTTATCCCAAACCCCTTGTGTTATGTCCACTTTGGAGGTCCTCCAAAGTTGCCCTGCTCAGAGGAAAGCCTTGTTGACTGCTTTAGGCTCTACAGAGACTTGTAACCCGGGTACCATCATGTTAGATACAACTGACTTGAAACCTCATTTTCCTTACCACGTCACGTTTCAGATAGTAGTGGCTCATCCCACGAAAATTTTTACACGAAATATCTTCTGCATGGTGGTTGACGAGGGCGCTTCGACTTGTGTTATGTCGTTATCATGCTGGAAAGCCATTGGTCAACCCAAGTTGTCTCCATCACCTACTCTCCTTACTGCGTTCGACGGTCGTTCTTTCCGACCACATGGCATCATTCCTTCTTTCTTTGTGCAGTTAGGAGGGAAGACCGTGTGCGTTGAAGTAGAGGTAGTCGATGCCCCCCTCGACTACAATCTCTTGTTAGGTCGTAGTTGGACTTATTCCATGCAAGCGGTGGTCTCTATGATTTTCCGAGTCTTATTGTTTCCACATGAGGGTTGGATAGTGACCATTGATCAATTGTCCTTCTCTAGACCTGACCCAGCTTTGGGGGCATCCACGGTTCCCATGATTGATAATCCTCAAGCCGGTGTCGTCAACGTAGGAGTTGGTTTGTGCCCTTCTTTGATGGGTACTTTCAATTACCCACCTCCTCATGGTGATGTCAATTTTATATCGACTCACCACAAGTCTGAGGTTTTTCATGTCTCGTCGTTCCGCACGACTTACTTTCAGGATCCGTGGATTCTTCCTTCCCCATCAACCACGATGAATGCGACGGGGCATGCTGGCATGTCCACGCCTTTGTCGACTGCTGAAGTAGCGTACTCTTTGGTTCAACAAACTTCAGCTACTCCTGATCTGATTCCCACACAAGAGTTGGATCCACTCCTTGAGCCTATCTGGGCTCAGGATTCTCTTGCCAACACTAATTTGTTAGATTTAGTCTTGCCTTCTGATGAAGCAATAGTCGAAGCAATGACTGGTCTGGATAAACCTTGTGACGATCTTCATCACAGATCATATTTTCTCCCAGATTTGAGCCGAATTGAGTCAGGAGAATTCACTATCACCATGATGGGAGATCAGCCATGTCCCATTAACCTCTTAGCTACACAGGATATTTATGCTGAGGGAAATATGGCGACTATTGCTGCCACGATACCTATCAACATCTCCCGGAACCTTGGCATTGTGGAGAATGTCTTCATCGAAGAAGATTGATCCCCCAAAGAGATTCAGATTTACACGGATCTTTTCAAAGAATTTCGCGACGTTTTTGCCTGGTCTTATGAGGAAATGCCAGGCATCGATCCGAAAATAGTTGAACATGAGATCACTACGTATCCTGATGCTAACCCTGTTCGAAAGAAACTTCATCCAGTTAATCCTAGGAAAGTAGCAGCCATCAAAGCTGAGGTTGAGAAATTGCTCAAGGCTAGGTTCATATACCCTATTCATTTGACTCAATGGGTGTCAAACCCTGTGCCGTTCGATAAAAAATAAGGCACGATTCGTGTCTGTACCAATTTCCGTGATTTGAACAAGGCATGTCCAAAAGATAATTATCCAACCCCATTCATCGACCATATCATTGATGAGTGCGTCGATTGTGAAGCCTTTTCGTTCATGGATGGTTTTTCGGGCTATAACCAAATCAAACCTGAGGACCAACACAAAACGACATTCATTTGTCCGTGGGGTACATTCGCCTATCGAAAAATTCCTTTTGGTCTCAAGAACGCTGGAGCCACTTTCTAGCGGGCCATGTCTTTTGCGTTTCACGACCTCAAACATATAGTCGAGGCCTATCTAGATGATTTAGCATCACGCTCTCGCAAGCGAAAGAATCATCCTACACACCTTAGACTAATCTTCGAACGCTGTCGCTACTTCCGGATTTGCTTGAATCCCAACAAGTGCAGCTTTTGCGTCACGTCAGGACATTTGTTAGGTTTCATCGTTTCAACAATGAGGATCATGGTCGATCCTCTTAAGGTGGAGGCAATAGTCTAGTTGCCCCCCCATGCACAATCTTACAACTTCAAAGTCTTCAAGGCAAGGCGAACTTCTTACGACGCTTCATCGCCAACTATGCCGAAATCACCAAGGGCTTCATGCGTTTACTGAAGAAAGATGTTCCCTTTTTCTGGGATGAAGCAGCGCAGCGCTCTTTCGACGCATTGAAACATGCCCTTACAACCGCACCTCTGCTACGACCACCAAATTATAACAAGGATTTCCTATTATATCTGGCTGCCGCAAAGTCAACCATAGGCATGGTTTTAGTTCAGGAAGATGATTCGTTTTTTGAATACGTGATCTATTACCTGAGTCGAGGCCTCATAGGACTGGAACTTAATTATACCCATCTCGAAAAACTTGCTTTGGCAGGAGTTCATGTTGTTCAATGGTTCCGTCATTATGTTCTGTTTCGCAAGACCACCGTCGTAGATGTTGTGAATCCATTTCAGTACATGTTGACACGACGAGTTATCGGTGGAAAAATCAGTATATGGATGGTCATTCTCCAAGAATTTGACTTAGACTTCGTTTCAGAAAAGTCCAAAAAGTCATTGGTCTTCGCAGAACTTATTTCGGAACTTCTGGTTGAGTCAGGTGATGTTGTGCCTGAGGAATCGCCTATCCGGGGGGATATGTTTTTGATTGAATCGTCCGATCCCTGGTATGGAGATATACTGATCTATCTCCAGACTTTGAAGTGCCCCACCTCTGCTTCTCGTGATGAGCGTCGACGGATACGCCATCAGGCCAAGAACTATCTCATACTCAATGATACATTGTACCAGAGAGGCGTAGACTGTGTCTTGCGTCGATGTCTCACTCATGAGGAGGCCGTCATAGTGCTCAACGATTTTCATACAGGATCTTGTGGCGGTCATTTATCTGGGTTGGCAACAACCCAAAAGATTTTACGAGCAGGTTACTTCTGGCCCACACTTATTAAAGATTGTATCGAGTCAGTCAAGAAGTGCCATCCATGCCAAATCTTCTCACGGAAGATGAGGGCACATCCAACTCCTATGTTTCCTGTTATCATCGTCGGTCCCTTCACTAAGTGGGGGATTGATTACACTACTTGCAACCCCCCATCAGCCAGGGGGCACCGCTATATCATTGTGGCTGTCGACTACTTCACTAAGTGGGTCAAAGCTATGCCGATGTTCAAAGATGATGGAGATACTGCAACTCTCTTCTTATTTAACCAAATTATAGCATGGTTCGGTGTCCCGAGAGAGATTGTCACTGACCATGGTAGTCACTTTCAGAACCAAATGATGTCCGAGTTAACATCAAAGCTTGGGTTACGGCAAGAACATTCCTCACCTTACTATCCCCAAGCCAATGGGCAGGTGGAAGCTGTTAATAAAACTCTTAAGACAATTCTACAGCGAACCATCAACTCAGCCAAATCCAACTGGCATTTGATGTTATACTCGGCATTATGGGCTTACCGAACATCAGTTAATACTGCAACCGGTTTCTCACCTTTCCAAATCATTTACGGGATGGAGGCAGTCTTGCCCATCGAATGTCAAATTCCATCTCTGAAATTGGTAGTACAGTTATTTCCAGACACTTCTCCACTTGAAGAACGGTTAGTACGCCTTGAGCAGCTTGATGAACAGCGTCGCGATGCGGCCCTGGCCAATGAGGATCATAAGCATAAGGTCAAGCGTCAATATGATAGGTCCGTGCATCCTTGGGTTTTTTCTGAGGGCGACCTTGTCCTGGTTTACGACCAAGATAAGGACCCCCTGGGGGCAAGAAAGTTTAAACCCATGTGGTTCGGACCCTTCATTGTTAAGGAGGTTTTAAAGAAGGGCGCTTATCATTTGGTCGATTTTGAAGGGAATTCTTTGGCGGAGCCTAGGAATGGGCTCTACCTCAAGAAGTATTACTCATAGAATGGTCACTATGGGTAACTTTTTGTAACATATGTATAGTCTTTGTGCTATTACTTTTTTACATTTCTTTTGAAAAACGTGTCATGGACGTGTCATTAATGTTATCTTTCGTCACTATGGCAGATGTCAAGTGAGTCTGAGGTGTTCATTGGGTATGCGGACGGTGCTAGTCGACACACACAGAGGCTTTCCTCCACAGCTTGGGTAATCTTTACACCATAGGGTCAGTTGTTATCTTCTGGAGGGATATGCTTAGGTGAAACCACAAACAATGTTGTTGAGTATAGTGCAGTTATTGAGTTTCTTCGTGATGCTTTGTCATTGGGTATCTCTCATCTTTGGGTCTATCTAGATGCTCAACTGGTTGTGTCGCAACTAAACAGAATATACCGGGTGCATGACCCAACTTTACACCGACGATTCCTTAGGGTATGTCTCTTGGAACACAACTTTGATTATATTACATATTTTCATGTTCCTAGGAGTCTAAATCAAATCACAGATACTCTAGCTAATCACATTTTAGATTGGCATCTTGCTCACACATAAAAAGATCATGATCATACACATGTAAATACATTTTTGTACACATAATCCATAAATACACATAAAAGAAATAAAAACCATATATAAACATCATAAAATCCTCAGAGTACATAGATGGGCACAAGCGCCTCAAAAAGTGGGAACCATAATGAGTCACTGGGGCTTATGCCCTCAAAAAATATATACATGTTGGTGCTCGTGGCACATAAAAGTCTACAAGTCTGTTCAGGGCCTGTGGGCCCTGTTATACTCAAAAACAGCCTGACCTAAACGTCTAAACAATCAGACCCATGTCCGAGGTACCCCCACAATATGAGTCTGCAAGGAGGGCGGCAAGTCCTCTATCTCCGCCATGGGAACTGTGTGAGTGAGCTCAGTGAAGTTCCGCTCAATCCACCTAAGAACCCTCTCGGCCTCTCTTGCTGGGAGGTTCCCTGCTACTACTGCTCCCCTGGCAGCGACAGCTGCGACCTCTGGTCGTGGGCGGCGCCTGTTCCATGCATAATCGGCAGGTCGCATGAGTCCCACATCTACACGCAACACAATGTTCACCCATCAAAACTCTATTATACAAAAACATGATATATATATCAAAAAGACATAAAAATTACATATGCACACAAAAAAACTGTACAGGTGGAGACTTACCCATCTCCCCTCGCTCCTCACCAGGAGGCACTGGTATCGCTGGATCTCTGGAAAAACCGATCCCTGCATATGGGTAATCCTCAATCGCTGGGATCTACCATGACAGCCAGGCAAAAAAGTCATCATTGAAGGCCTCTATGGTTCTTCCACCACCCTGTCGTGGCAACAACGCTGCCCATCTGCACACTGCGGGGAAAGTAGCCAGATGTCCTCGTACCATCAACCGAGGACTGAAACATGGAACTCTCTCGAAGAAAAATGAACATAGGATGGTCCCAAACCCGAAGTTCCTATGCGTCCGCTGTCTGCAAGCTGTCAACTGACCTGTCATGCTTGCTAGTAATGTGATACTCCAGTCATAAATTTGTGCATTCATGCACTGAATTGCACAGTTCATCTGTGCATGCGAAGCCTAATGCACAGCCACAGAGCCGGTAATCCGCCCGATGAGTGATAAAATGGTCTGGAGGGTGAGGCTGGTAATCCTACTCACGGGAACCGAGGAAGATCTCTAATCGGTCCCAGCCTCACAGTACTCCTCTATCAATTCCGAGACTTTGCTTGGCCCCGCAGGAAACGTATGAAAGTTGACGGGTTCCCCTCTCCTCGAGAGGCCCGTCAAAAAGTAGATATCCTCGGTGGTGGGCACCAAGGATTTCCCCTCTATCATAAAGGCCCCTGCATCTGGGTGCCAATAATCAACCAAGGCATTCAGTAGCCTGGGTTGAGCGTGCATAAACGGACACAGATTTTTTTTTACCAAGCCACACTGCATCAGCACGGCCATCACATTCGGATCTGCAGCCACTGCCTCATTGGCAACCTCGTGCTCCCTCTCTCTCTAATGAACATACATCCTGCCAAACACACAAGGCAAAAGGGGGAGTTAAGTCTTCATTCAATCAAAATTTCCATTGCGCGGGGGGCACCCGCGGGCTGTCAAGGTGACAGTTGCGGGTACCCACGCACAGCTTTGACTCTGCGTGCTGGTACTCGCGGTCTGTCCCTGGACAACCCACGTTTTACTAGGGCTGACCACTTAGAGGTCAACGACCACCCCCAAAACACGCCTAAATTCAACAAATTAAGTATTGAATTGCAAGCTTAGGGAGTTTGTACTTACTTGGTCCAAGCAGAAGTCTATTTCGTCCGCTGAAGCTCCCAGAATCATGATCTTTGGCAAAGGGGGTCTTTTGGCTCCAGAGTCAATTTCCAAATCAGCAATGGTGATAATGAGCTGCCAGCTTCTATTTATAGATTTTTTGGCCTCTTTTTGTCACTTTTTGGGGCCCCTTATCAGTTTCTTTATACCAAAAACCATTTTGAGTGGTTCAGGAGTTATATGGGAGGAATATGATCAGGTATTGGGACATTTTTCATTGAGTTTCATAAAATAAAAAAAAATATATGGACGGTCCATAAAAAAATTTCAAAAATTAACTTGAGCATATAGGGTAGGATTTCATCCCCACTGTTGCCTCTCATTGCCTTTTGTTCTTACGATAGAGGATCGATCCCATCCGGTTGTGACACAGAACCGTCATATCTGCTCTAGAAATGTCACAACTTGGTGGTAGAGCTTGCCAAAACATGGATGCCCTAGGTAGTTCCTAGTTGCATTATGGTGTCCATGCCGTTTCTCACAACACTGTAGGATCGGGAGTTCGTATAGTCTTTCCTGAATACGAGTTTGAGCCTCATTTGCATGGTCTTTTTCACTCTTTGTCTTACCCTCTGGACTCCAAAAAACACAACGGGTCTCCTTTTAAGCCCTTTTCAGACCCTCTAAACATGAAAATATTGCTGAGCAATCTTGTGACCTTTCACGCTTGTTAAACTGAAATTTGAAGTCACGTCTGTCTGGCGGTAGTTTACCCCTTTTTCGGTCCGGACGGTCAACTGTACGAACAAAGGAATACTCTATCGAATTCCAATTTTTTAGAAGAGTATCCTCAGGTATAATTTTATTCCTTTTTCAGGCCCGAGGGACTAAATTTACGAAAAAGAAACCCCCCCAGAGTCCATAGTTAAGCTCTTTTCAGACTCCCTAAAATTGAAAAGATTGTCGAGTGACCTTATTATTTCACACTCGTTAAAACGGTCCAGAAGAACATTCCTGATGGAGTCCATAGTTAAGTTTTTTTCAGACTCCTTAAAAGTGAAAAAATGGCCGAGTGATCTTGTCCTTTTCACACTCGTTAAAATGGTTTTGAATTGACGTCTAATCGGTGCTAGTTTACCCCTTTTTCGAACCGACTAGACTATTGACAAAAAAGGTACCCCAATGGAGTTTCCTTTTATGCTTTTTCAGACTCTCTAAACATGAAAAATCACCGAGCTTCCCTTCTCTGGGCTTGTTAAACTTACATCGAAGGATGTTACCATTGTGTGTTCTATCAACCGCATTTGCATCCTTTTCCCATCAGCCTAGTAACAGTTTGCTTTTGCATCTTAACACCTTTGGCCACTGGAGGATTTTTCCCGAGTATCATTTCCTAGAACATCAGTCTTGTCCTTATGCCTTGAGATTGTATGTTTGTTGTACTCGTTCCTCCATTGTAACGTAATATTCATTCAAAAATCATCAAAAAGAACAAAAAAAAATCAAATATACCCCAAAAAGAGGATGGGAAAAGTATTTTCTTTATTGGCAGCATCATGAGTCGCCCTTGGATAAAGCACATCTGTCTATTTGATTCATCAGACTTTGGGATGTAGTACGACCTTAGGAAGATTTGCTTGCTATATTGAGTTGGGTCCTCCACCATTTGGTTACTCTTCCAAACATATGGAGAGTTTGCGTTGCCTCCTGCTTCGTAGACTTATGATTAACAGATATGTTGCCTGAGTCTTATCACTTGTCGTGCTATTGTCCAAGGGAAGTTTATCACTTAGCCTGAGTCGGCCCCTCTGCAATATGTCTCTTGTCCGCATACCTGGCCATCCTGAACATCCAATCAAGTATTTGTTCGAAATCATTGAAGCCTTCAATCCGATCATCAAGATTATCAAGTCCATAACCGATGAGTCATCGAAGACCTTTGGGTAGTGCAGTTGTACACTCATATTACACTCATACCCGATTTTAAAAGATTTTGAAGTTGTTGCTTGAGCTCTGAAGTACAGCCATTAGGCCGAATCAGCTTCTGGGAGATGGATATGTTAGAAAAACAGGACCGTGGAGCAATAAAATAAAACAAATGCAGAAACAAAAACACAGAAGACACACAATATAAGAGAGAAACAGATTTACGTGGTTCACCTAGTGTGGGCTACGTCCACTAGAGAAATTGCCAGGTCCTTCCTTTATTATTATCCAGCAAATGAAGGGATACAACCTACAGCAAAACCCGCTGTAAATTCCTCTTCTTTCTCTCATAGTTTCCTATCTCAGAATACAATATTCACCCTCGTAGATAGCCGCAATACATTTCCATCATAAAAGAGGGTTGCCTTCTAGGGAAAAAAAACCCTAACATAATCTCTACCGTTAGATCTGCGACCTTATAATGAACGGTCCATATTTACAATGAAATTACAATATACTTTTATAAGGCAATTTTTGCTTCGGGGGCTTCGCCCCCAAACCCCCACTGGGGGCCCACTTGCCCCCAGACCCCCCAGCTGGGGGGATGGACCCCTGGACCCCGCAGAGGGGATACCCCCCCTCTGCACTCCCCCGCGTGGAAGAGTGTACATATTTCTGGGGTGTAAATACTTCATGGGGTATAGACATGGCTGAAAGCAAAGGACCTCTGCATCAGGAAGATAATCAGGCTCCACAACCAACAATCTCCCACTTGGAGACTGATATCAACAACTCCACTGCTGCTATATATGCTGGACTTTGAACCTTCTTGGACCTGGCAAATTTCTCATCTTCATATTCAATCTTGAAGACCAACTGAAACTGAGCAAGAACTCAGTTTCTCCCTGGTTACTCCCTTTGTTAACATGTCAGCAGGATTCTGGCTAGT
>ML783270.1:139457-197140 GCA_009831015.1 Picea engelmannii | reverse complement strand
CATAGTTGATGAGTAGTTGACACATGATTGGTACATACTTGGTACATGGTTGGATGCACTTGTTTATGGTACAGGTTGATTACAAGTTGTTTGGTACAGGTTGGTGCATGGTTGATGCACTTGTTTATGGTATAGGTTGATTAGAGGTGGAGGTACAGGTTGATGCATGGTTCAGATCTATTGGTACAGTTTTACAGCGGTATATCTCATAGTGATAGTGTGACAGTGGTTCCATTATTCTACTTCTACTTAAGGGTGGTAGGACAGGGCAAGGACAGGTGGTTGTAGCCACCTTCCGGTTGTAGCCAAAGAACATAGGGGGTTGTAGCCTCCTTCTAGTTGTATCCATAAAATTGGGGAGTTGGAGCTTCCCTCAGGTTGTAGCCTAAGAAACTATGGGTTGGAGCCTCCTTCCAGTTGCAGCTAGGAAACAAAGGAAGATGGTGCTTCCAATGAATGTAATTCTTCAAGACATATAAGAAAAATCATTATGTGGTTTTCTCTCGATTTGGGTTTCCACGTAAAACACTGGTGTACTGTGTATGTGTGTGATTGTTTATTTCTTACTTCTCATTATTGGATAATAATTCTACATTGATATAACATTTGAATAAAAAGGATTATAATTACACTATTACTGATTCACCCCCACTCTCAGTAATCAAACAATTGGTATCAGAGTAGGTTCCTTCATAAATCACTTTAACCACTGAAAGGTAGATCATGGAGAGTACCAACTCGTATAAAAATGAAATACCATAGTTTGATGGACAACAGTATGCTTTTTGGAGCATTAGGATGAAGACATATATACAGGCACAGGGATTTCAAGTTTGGCAATCAATTGTAGATGGATACACAGCACCGACAGTTCCACCAACAAATGACAAAGAAATGAAACTCAGTGAGAATAATTCCAAAGCCAAAAATGCACTTTTGAATGGTCTCAGTGATACAATATTCACCAAAGTTGCACATTGTAAATCTGCTAAAGAGATTTGGGACAAGCTTCAAAATATTTATGAAGAAGATTCAAAAGTCAAAGCAGTAAAGCTTCAAACTTACAGAGGTCAGTTCGATCAACTAAAAATGAAGGAAAATGAAGATATCACAACATACTTCTTATGAGTCGACGAAATAGTGAATGCAATCATAGAATTGGGAGAAGAAATCAAAGAATCTGTAATTGTTCAAAAGGTACTAAGATCTCTTCCGATGAGATTCAACCCTAAGATATCAGCACTAGAAGAAAGATTGGATCTAAACTCAATAAGCATGGATGAACTGTATGGAATATTCACAACATATGAGATGAGAACTGAACTAGAAAATCCATATGTAAAAGAAGGAGCCTTCAAATCATCCAAAAGATCAAAGAAAAAGAAAAAGGAACAAGAATAATATAGCAGCAACAATGATGTCTCGGAAGATGATGAAGAAGTGGCAAACTTTGTCAAAAGACTGAACAAGGCAACCAAGGGTAGGTATAGAGGTAAGCTTCCTTTAATTTGTTTTAATTGTGATGGTATTGATCATTTTTCTAACAAATGTCCTCGTAAGAAAAAGAGAAATAATGAAGGTTACTCAAAAGGAAGACAAACATATAAAGGTAAAAGAACTACAAAGAAAGTTTTCAAGAAAATCTTTTGCACCAAAGAAGACATATCATCATCAGATGAAGATGAAGTCGGTGACAATGAAACAGGGAGAGTTATATTCATGGTAGTAGAAGACTCTAATAAAGAAGACTTCGAAGAAGAATATGAAGAAGCATATGAAGAAGAAATTGAAGAGGCGGAAGTTGACTTCCAAGAAGAATTAATGAGTGCCATAGAATTTATCAAAAGAGAAAAGAAGAAAAACAAGAAACTACAAACATAACTAGATAAGAAAAAATACACTCAAGAACTAGAACAAATGATCACAAAATTGAAGGTTCAAATAGAAGAAGATAAAAGAATTGAAGAAGCACTCAAAGAACAGCTAGAAGGAAAGGACAGGATCGTTAGAAATCTGGAAGCAGAGATTGTCACACTAAGAAAGGATGCTCAAAAGAAAAATATGCAGAATAGCTAAAAAGTTCTGTATAACATTATCAATAGTCAAAAATCTCATCTTGACAAGTCTGGACTTGGATACAATCAGACAAAAAAGGGATCAAGCTCCAAAACAATAGAGCAAGAAACAAATCCAAAAAGCTATTCAGAAACAATCAAAGGGGATAAAAAGATATACAAGGAATATTACAGGGACACTCCTCCACCGAGAAGATTCATATTTCAGAATCAACAACAAATAAACATTCCTCAAGAAGAAGAAGGATTCATAAGAGCACCTCCTTTCAGAACATCTTCAACTACCAGGTATCAAACTATATTTTTTGGTTTATGTTATGCATGTAATAATTTTGGACATAAAGATATAAATTGCAGAGCTAACAACAGGAACAATAACTACTTTGAGAGCCATACAGAAAGGGGTTATTCAAGAAGACCTAGTGAAACATAGAGAAGAAGCTACAACATGTTTGAATATTTGAGCACTGAAGTGGAATGTTACAAATGTAACAATTTTGGACACATGGCCAAAAATTGCAGAATGACAGTCCCTCCTAAAGAACCTCAACAGAGTCACAAACAAGAACCTCAGAAAACGACATGGATAAGAAAGAAAGATCAGTATAGCAATGAAGAATGTACAGTCGCTCTACAAGCTAAACAGAAGAAACATGGTTGGTATGTTGATAGTGGATGTTCAAAACACATGGCAGGTGATAGAGACAAGTTTCTTACATTACAAAAGGAAAGAGATGGATCAGTCTCCTTCGGAAATGATGATTCAGCCAAAATCATTAGAAAAGGCACAGTGTGAATTGGGAAGAATAATGAAAAGGAAGAAAATGTTCTACTAGTAGAAGATATGAAACATAATATTTTAAGTGTGAGTCAAATGTGTGAACAAGGTCATAAAGTTACTTTCGATTCACAAAAGTGTTAGATAAGAAAAGAAGGTTAAGGGAAATTGGTCGCTACAGCTACAAGAACTTCAAGCAACATATATGTGTTAAGCGAAATTGGAAATGAAAAGTGTTGTCTAGGAAAGGAAGATGAAAGTTGGCTATGGCACAAAAGAATGGGTCACATGCATTTTGATAACCTTGTCAAAGTCAACAAAAGAGGAGTCAAAGAAATGCCCCAGATCACGAAATCTACCAACACTTTATGCAAGCATTGCCAACAAGGAAAGCAAACAAAGACCAGGATCAAATAAAAAGAATATTCAACAACAAAACCACTGGAAATTGTGCATACTGATCTAGTTGGACCAAGTACAAAAAAAGGCTTAAAAGGTGAGAAATACTTTATGTTATTAGTTGATTATTGTACAAGAATGACCGCAATTTTCTTTCTCAAGAACAAGTCAAATGCTTTTGAAAACTTCAATATCTACAAGGAAATGGTTGAAAATGAGATGGATTCAAGAATCAAATGCTTAAGATCAGATAATGGAGGAGAATTCACCTCAAGGGAATTTATGGGCTACTGCAGCGATCATGGAATAAAAAGGCAATTCTCCATCGCTAGGACACCTCAACAGAATGGAGTTGTTGAAAGAAAGAACGGGACAATACAAGAAATGGCTTGAACAATGATAATGGATTCAAAGTTGACAGATATTTTTTGGACACGAGTAGTGCATACAATAGTTCACATTCAAAACAGAGTAATCCTTAGAAACAACACTGATAAAACTCCCTACGAGCTATGGAAAGGAAGACCAGCAAATGTGAAGCACTTCAGAGTTTTTGGAAGCAAATTCTACATCAAAAGAGAAGATGGTAGAATGGGAAAGTTTGACTCTCATGTGGACAAAGGAATACTTGTTGGTTACTCAAGTACAAGGAAATCATACAAGTGTTACAATATAAGATTAAACAAAGTTGTGGAAAGCATCAACGTAACAGTTGATGAAACAGGAAGACTAGAATCAAAGGAAGAAGAAAACAAGTCAATGGAACAAATTTTTGAAGAAGAAGATGAAAAGGAAGTAGAAGAGGAAGATGAAGATGAAGAGCAAGTTCAACAAGTATCTCCAAAGACACCTAGAAAATGAGTACAGAAGAATCATCCTTCAAATCAGATTATTGGAAACAAAGATGCAGGAGTTGAGACTAGAAGAAAAATTTGTTCACCAGAACAAACACACCTAGCACTCTTATCTACAATTGAACCAAGATGTTTTGAAGATGCTAGCAAGGATGAATTTTGGAATAAGGCCATGGATGAAGAATTGGATCAAATAGAGAAAAATGACACTTGGGAATTGGTTACAAGACCAAAAAACAAGAATGTGATTGGCACAAAATGGGTTTTCAGGAATAAATTGAATGAAGATGGATAGGTTACAAGGAACAAAACTACATTGGTATGTAAAGGATATGCACAGATTAAAGGAATTGACTTTGAAGAGACATTTTCCCCAGTTGCCAGAAAGGAAGCAATCCATTTCTTTTAGCTTATGCATGCTCCAAAAATGTTAAAGTGTATCAGATGGACATAAAATCATCTTTTCTGAATGGGGAACTTGAAGAAGAAGTCTACATTGAACAACTAGAAGGATTTCAGTTGTCAGAGAACATAGACTATGTGTGTAAATTAAAGAAGGCTTTGTATGGTCGAAAACAAGCTCCTAGAGCATGGTATTCCACACTGTAAAAAATTTCAGACCCCAACCCAGTTTCAGTCTCACTGATTTTTCAGCCAATGTTTAATGCCCAAACCTAGTTTTATATCAGCATATAAAAAATTAGCAGAAAATAAACTTCAGAACTGAAACATGAGGATTCTGAACATTGTTTATAATGCAGAAATAAAATATCAGTAGCATGCAAAACTCAGAAAATTAATGACACGGGAATTTTCGGTCTAACTTTGACCCTGGAAAAACCCACAAGGGGAAAGCTAGTGAGAGAGGGAGATTTTATTATTTCTGAGGTCTGAGGAAATGTTTTTTACAGTAGTCAATAATATTAGAAATTTAATATAGACTTATCTCAAAAATCGTGCCAAGCTTTGTCTTCAAAATGCTAAGCTAAACTCCATGAAATTCCCAATAGAATTTCCTGTACCAATGTATAGGTTAGCTCTTCAATTCTGAACCCTCTTTGACTGTACAACCACCTCAAAAATTGTTCCAAACTGCAACAACAATTTTATGGGCAATAAATGACTGTATGACTACCTTGAGAACTGTGCCAAAACTAAAAAAATACACACAGCAACCTGCCTCAAAAACTGTGTAGCAAAAACAACAGTACAAACTAATAAAATCCATACGGTATGGCCTGTCTCCTTTGTTGTACGTTGTCCCTCAATTTCTGTGCAATTTATGACTATACGACCTACTCAAAATATGTACAGTACGACCTTCATTTAATGTTGTACCTTGCCTCAATTTCTGTGCTGACTTTAAAGCTATACTCTACTCATAATCCATACAATACGGCCCTCTATTAAATGATTGTACTCTCTCCTCGAAATGTGTGCCAAAGTTTGCCTCTTTCTATCTTGGAATTCGTGCCCTAGGTCAGATAGCGGCCTCCTTCTTCAGCTCACCCTCTTCTCTTCTCTCTTGCTCTCTCAAAATGAAAACAATCAACAACCCAAGAATGGGTGCACCTCTCTACCCTAATCGATCTCATGAGGTAGGTGAGCAGTCTCTCTAATCCAATGGCTGAGATTAGATTAGATGAGTGGCTGAGATTAGATGTCTCTTCACTCACCCTCACTTTAGTCATAAAGTCACCTTTTAATTTGCATCTCACAAATTAAATGACTAGGGCTCACATTAGGCACTTTCTCACCCCTTAGGCACCTAGGGAAGAGAAACACTTGCCTTGGTAATTTATTTAATTAAAAAATTTAACACAGATTGAATAATCATCTACAACAGGCAGGGTCATAAAAGGAAGTGTAGAAAACAACCTCTACATCAAGGTAAGTCAAGGTAATATTTTATTAATTGAATTTTATGTTGATGATATTATTTTTGGCAGTGATGATGACAGGTTAAGCCAGAAATTTGCAAAAGATATGCAGAAAGAATTTGAAATGTCGCTACTTGAAGAACTATCATTCTTTTTGGGACTTTAGATACGTCAAAGCAACCAAGGATTTTTTATTTATCAAACCAAGTATATCAGAGAAATGATAAAGAGGTTCGGAATGGAAGTTTGCAAACCAGTTGTCACTCCCATGCAAACCAGTTGCAAGTTAAGAAAATATGATGATTTGAAGTCTATAGATCAAAGGCAATACAGGTCAATGATTGGCAACCTATTATATGTAACAACATCCAGACTAGATGTAATGCAAGCAATTGGACAAGTGGCATGATTTCAAGCAGCAGCAAAGGAATCACATGTATTAGCAGTGAAGAGGATTTTCAGATATCTCAAAGGAACAGAAGAGTTTGGGCTATGGTATCCAAAAGGAAAGGATTTATCACTAATTGCCTACACAGACACAGATTGGGCAGGTTGTATTGATGACCAACGAAGCACTAGTGGAAGAGCGTTCTACTTGGGTGAGTGTTTAGTGTCATGGATGAGCAATAAAAAATCATCAGTATCTCTATCTACAGCCGAGGAAAAGTATATTGCAGCAACAACATATTGTACACAGGTTCTTTGGATGAAACAAACTTTGATGGATATACAAGTTTAGTATGATGAGCCCATTCCAATATATTGTGATAATACAAGTGTCATCAATATCTCAAAAAACTTGGTGATGCACTCCAAGACGAACATTCCAATCAAGTATCACTTTCTACGGGAACAAGTTTCAGAAAAGAACATCAGAGTTGAGTATGTGGGCACAAACGAACAAGTGGTAGACATCTTTACAAAACCACTTCCATGAGAAGCCTTTGAATATCTTTGCCAAAGACTTGGAGTTATTTCTACTCCAAAATGAATGATTTTTGAATGTTTTTTGAATTCTTATCTTATATGTCTCAGATGTACATGAGGAAGCACCATAAGAGGACAGTTCAGTCAGGGGGAGCAGCCCCAGATGGAAAGATACCTTTTCCATTGATGACAAAGGGGGAGAGATTTACCAGATGTAGAGGACAGAGGCATGGTTCCAGGGGGAGCAGATTTATCAGATGCAGAGGACAAAGGCATGGTTCGAGGGGGATCATGAGTGATATGATTTCAATATTGCATCAGAGTGTTTCCATCAATGCCAAAGGGGGAGATTGTTGATTAAGGTTGGTTGTCATTGATGTCAACCTTTGAAGAAATCCCCTTGGCACAAAGGTTTGGGTAATGGACCCAATATTGTTTGATATAAATGTGACTCATTAATGTTTTTTCATGGTTGATAAGAAGTAAATATGGATGAACTCCAAAGTGGTCCCCTTATGGTGAAAGCCCTCATGGGAAGACGCTTTGCAGAGTAAGATAACCCATGCTTAATTGTGGAATAATGAGATGGAGGAAAATGAATTTTCCAGGGAAACTATCCTATATGGATAGTTCTTGTCATGCCATTTCCGGTGGTATGTGGAACGTCACATAACTCCTCACGATTAGAGAGTTATATCCATGAGAAGTTAGATACCCCAGGTTTGGGTAATGGACCCAAGTTTGTTTGATGGGTAACGGTATGAGTTATGATATATTTTTAGATAATACTATTCTATATGGATAGTACATGTCATTCCATTTCTGGTGGTATGTGGAACGTCACATAACTCCTCACAGTTTCAGAGTTATGGCCTTACGAAGTTGGAGGACCCTCATATGTCATCTAGAAGCCCCAAAAGGTCAAAGTAGTCAAAGTGGTTTAAGAGATTTCAAAAGGTAAATAATCAAGTGAAGTGATGAGTGTATTGTAATTCAAAGTGAATACAAAATAAATTATTTCAATAATAAATTTAATGGAGAAATTAGAAGTGGACCCAACCGTAAAATAAGGAAAGTGGGCCAAGTGACCTAGAAGATGTTTTGAAGGAAGCTACTTGGAGAGTATAAATAAGAGGCACGACTCTCTAATTTGAATCACAGTTGAGAATATTGAATATATATATATATATGTGTGTCTGAGGTAACCAAGGATATCTAAACCAGAATTTTGACTGAAGGTTAAGAAAAGAAGGTTGAAATGCAAGGAAGGATAAATTATTTTGATGGTGCTTTCTAAGGTGTTTCGGGTAAAAACATCATAACTTCTTCATAACAGATCAAAATTTAGTGAGACAAAATGTGTTGGTTAGGATACAGTCTTTAGTATGTTTTGTAACATTTTTAGATCATTTCAACAAATATTTCATGTGGGGCACGCTCTACAAGGTCTCTCTCTAGAATAAGTCAGAATTCAGCAAGGTATGCCGTTTTTTCTATAACTCCTTTTCTGAGAGGTTCCAAGTAGTGAAACTTGGAGGAATTGCATAAAATACATTGAAAAACATTTTATATCAGTTTCAGATCTTTATACATTACAATTACAAATTTATGATTACTTCAAGTTAGGGTTGTTGACTAATCCAAAACTATGCATGTCAGACTAAAGAAAAGTTTGATGACAATTATAGTCTCTTGTTGTTAAAGTTAAGGAAGGTTTGTAGGAATGTGATCATATACAACAGGTATATTAAAGAGATATAAATCAGATTTGGATGATGAAATTGATGAGGGATTTTGGTTGAGTTACATGTTGAGTACATGGTTGAGACAGGTAGTTGATGAGTTGGCACATACAAGAGGTGTAGAGTTGATGATGTTGGTACATATTGATGAGTCATAGTTGATGAGTAGTTGACACATGATTGGTACATACTTGGTACATGGTTGGATTCACTTGTTTATGGTACAGGTTGATTACAAGTTGTTTGGTACAGGTTGGTGCATGGTTGATGCACTTGTTTATGGTACAGGTTGATTACAGGTTGAGGTACAGGTTGATGCATGGTTCAAATCTATTGGTACATGTTTACAGTGGTATATCTCACAGTGATAGTGTGACAGTGGTTCCATTATTCTACTTCTACTTAAGGGTGGCAGGACAGGGCAAGGACAGGTGGTTGTAGCCACCTTCCGGTTGTAGCCAGAGAACATAGGGGGTTGTAGCCTCCTTCTAGTTGTATCCATAGAATTGGGGAGTTGGATATTCCCTCGGGTTGTAGCCTGAGAAACTATGGGTTGGATCCTCCTTCTAGTTGCAACTGGAAAACAAAGGAAGATGGTGCTTCCAATGAATGTAATTCTTCAAGACATAAAAGAAAAAGCATTATGTAGTTTTCTCCCGATTTGGGTTTCCACGTAAAACACTAGTGTACTGTGTATGTGTGTGACTTTTTTATTTCTTACTTCTCATTATTGGATAATAATTCTAAATTGATATAACATTTGAAGAAAAATGATTATAATTATGCTATTACTGATTCAACCCCCCTCTCAGTAATCCAACAAGGAATAACTATGCAAGCTACATGAATGGTGAAAATAGTAGATATGGAAATGTTCGTAGACTTGTCAACATAAATTATAATCCATTTGACCCATTAACGGATCAAAATATTGTATGCTACAAGTGAAATAATCTTGGTCACAAAGCACGATATTGTAGAGAGATGAAGGAAGATAATCATATGTCAAATGTCTTCATACCAACTACAACATGGAAAAGAAAATAAATTCCACACAATGAAAATTTTTGAATAACATTGGTTTCTAAAGAATGCAAAGAAGAAGATGAATGGTTCATAGACAGTGGGTTCTCATCTCATATGACTAGAGATCAAAGAAAATTTATCAGCTTGAAGAAAAAGGGTGGAAATGTTGCATTTGGAGATGACTCATCTACCAAAATAATTGGAAAATTAACTATAAATCTTGGAAGTGAAAATATAAAAGAAGGAAAAGTCATATTGGTTGAAGATCTGAAGCATAATCTCCTCAGTGTCAGCAAAATTTGTGATCAATGATACACTCTTACGTTTGACTCCCAAAAATGTAAAATCAGAGAAAATAACTCAGGTAGATTGGTTGCAACTACAACAAGAAGACCGAACAACATATACATCCTAGACATTAAGAAGATAGAGAAGACAGAAGCCACACAAAAGGATTCCAAGGAAGAAAAAGTCCCAAAGACCAAAAATAAGGATGAAGTATTATTGAGTGCCACTTGTTCAAGGGGAGTAGCCCCAAAGAAGAGAGTTACCTTTTTCCATTAAACTCAAGGGGAGCATCCCTACCCTTTGCCATTGATATCAAAGGGGGAGAGAAATTGGGATCATGATGATAGGGGGAGCATGAGTGTTGCCATCAATGACAAAGGAGGAGATTGTTGGAAGATTGGTTGTTGTCATTGATGTCAACCCTTGTCATTGGTTTTGGATCACAAGATTGATGAAGGTATTTGGACATGAAGGAAAATGCGCACATAGATACAACACCCATGGATGGAGAGCATACATCATTTTGATTCTAGTGGTATGTGGCACATCACATGGATCCTCATGGTTGAGGAGAAATGAATTTTTGAAGATGACACAGTGAATTGAAGAAGGACGTACATGTAGGCCCTGAAGATAATTAAAGAAAAGAATTACAAAATAAGAAAGTGTCAGGTCAGCCCTAATGTTAAAAGGAAGTGACATAAATGGTATAAATAAATATCATTATACATTCATTTGATACATAAGTTGAATTTCAGAGGAAATCAGAAGTAAAGAAGGCCAGATTTCAAGGGAGGATGAAGTCTTTTGGTGATGTGTTCTAAGGCATTCCAGGTAAAATAGTCATAACGTCTTCATAGAGAATAGAAATGTAGTGGGACTAATTTCATTGGAAAGAGTACGGAGTGTAGTTTCTTGTGTGCAAGTTTTAGAATCTGATGTTAAATATTGAGCATAGGGCATTCTGTACAAGTTTGCTCTCCTGAATAAACCAGAATTGAATAAAGTCTACCATTCTTTCTATAGCTTATTTTGGGGGAGGATTCAAGGAGTAAAACTTGGAGAAGTTTCATAGAATACATTGAGTAATATTATCTATGGGATCAAAGTATTCCAAGAATTGCAGAAATTGAAGAAGTCTCAAGAAGCATTATCAGGTTCTCTGTTATGGTTGGTTGATGGTCATGATTTAATGTAAAGTTTTATTATCTCTCATATATTCTTGGGTGGAAGGAAGGGGAAAGGATGGAGAGTTAAAATCTCTCTTGATATTGGAGGATTGTATCTTCCTCTTGAATTTTTATCCCTCCCTTTACATTTGGAAGCTGTAGCTACCTTTGGAAGTCATTACTTCCCCTGAACAATAACTATTGATTATTTCTCATATATTGTGCATGGTGTACTGTGGTGTATTGGTGTAACTCTTATACTATTGTTCATTTCTCAATTGATATAATTGAATGGTTTAAGTATAATTTGAAAATATTTGTAAATTATACTTGATACTGATTCACCCCCCTCTCAGTATCAACAGTAAAACCATAGAAATATGTCGTTCAATGCATAAATCCTTGGTTGGGGAAGCATACACATAGGAAATACAAGTGGTTCTTAATCAAACATATGTTGGACACCCTTGTAACCCCTGTTGGTACCCCTTTGAGTGGTAGCACATCAGATAGCACATGTGCACGGATTTTCCTTAGTCATCCTGGAACTCACCTAGCTCAATCAATCGACCACCTAACTGCTATAGTGTCACTGAGAAAAACACTCAAGAAGATACTCTCTAGTACCCGAGTAATCGGGTAGTATGGCTAAGGGTACGATGTAGCCTCCTTAGTTGGTGCCCTGAGATATTGGGTTGAGCACTATTGTTTGATCCTGCACATATATCAAATAGTTATAGCATAGGGAAAAACCTTGTCTGTAGGAATATTGACAAGCCTAACCTTGGGAAAGGAAGCAACATAGAAAAGGAACCGACAAGATCTATTGCCACTGCATTCTGGTTACAAAATTACTACACATTTTCCCTTTTAAGAATTTGGGAATTTTGATACTGCAGTATTATTCAGATCAGAGTATAACTCCACAGGAGTAAGAAAAAAAAAATTGGGCTTGCTCGCACTCGTATTTGAGACCTAGCCCATTGGATTCCTCTTTTCATCCCGATCAAAGTGATACCTATCATTTTTCATCCTTTTTTTTTGGTGGTCCTACTCCCATTTTAGCCCCCTTATTTGGGACCTATCTCATTGGATTCCCCTTTTCACTCTGATCGTTGTCATACCTATCATTTTCAACTCTTTCTTTGACCTTGTGGACCCGCCCCTCATTTCATCATGGCTCCCACTCGCCAAGAAGAAACCAATCAGAAACTGAGTACCGATCTGACTTCCCTTCAGGAAAAAGTAAACAAGGACATTTTCGCTCATTCATGCAAAGATAGAGATCATCGAAGACCAGCTCCATAGCACAATTGGTGAATTCAAATACCAATTAGCTGGCCAAATTAATCCAGTCCATTCCATGCTCCACTAATTCATGAACAAATTCCAGGATACATCCTCCTCTAACCCCCCTCTCTATACTAAAGGTGTTGACTCCAATCAATTGCTCCCCTCTCATTCCAACTACCTACCTCGTGACCCCCATCTTCCTAGAGTCAAGGTAAAAAAATTTTATGGATTAGATCCACAAGCCTGGGTTACTCAAATGGAACATTTTTTCTCCCCACATGGTATCATTGATGATTTAACCAAGATTCATTATGGAATTCTCTATTTGTATCTAGAAAGACAGAAATGGTGGAAATGGAATTGCAATGCACGCCAAGGGTATGTTGCTTGGTCATAGTTTGTTGCCGAGTTGTATGAATGCTTTGACACATACACCCATCATTTAGGACGTTTGACCAAGATGAAAAATTCTAGAATAGTAGAATATTTTATTGCTTCCTTTGAGCACTTGGATTTCCAAACGGAGGGCATGATCGATGCTTTATTTAGGGAATGCTTTATTAGTGGCCTCAAGGATGAAATTAGAACCCAGGTCATCATGGCTCACCCCCAGACTTGGTTGGAATCCACTAATTATGCCAAGGAGGCACAACAAATCATTTTGGCCTAGAGCAGAAAACCCACTTTTGTTCCCCTCCCTAAACCCAACACACCTACCCCTCAGGCCACTCCTCTCAAGTTCCAAAAGTTAACATGGGAAGAAATGTTGGAGGACCAACTCAAAGGTATTTTCTATAATTTTGATGATAACTATTTTCCCAGGAACAAGTGTAAGGAACAAAATCTTTTTATGGCCATTTCAGAGTATGTTGTTCAAGAGGAAGCTGAAGTTACCCCTTTTGAAGAGATAGCCCTTCCCGATGCTACTACTCTACCTACTGACCCACTAGAAGTTGAACTATTGATTTCATTACATGCCCTCATGGGCTTCTCTGCTACCCAAACCCTCAATCTCATTGGCTATATTAACCATAGGAAAGTCATCACCCTTGTTGACAGTGGAAGCACCCATAATTTTATTCATCGCCACATTTCCCAGGAAATCAATTGTTATATTCATGTCGTCAACAATTTTCAAATCATGATAGCTCATGGTGGTTCCATGAAATGTGTTGGGCATTGTGAAAATGTATGTCTTCAAATTGGGCAGTACCACCTGAAATCTCATATATTTTTCATTGATATGGGTGGTTGTGACATTGTGCTAGGTGTTGAATGTTTATGCACTTTGGGCCCCATTCTCATGGATTTTAAGGAATTAACCATGCAATTCCAATAGGAGGGCCAACAGTATCGCTTCCAAGGAACCACAGGAGGTTCCCCTAATATCATCAGTTCCCATCACATGGAAAAGCTTCTCAAAAAAGGTCATAGAGGTATTATCTCCCAACTTCATTCTATTCAAGCAGTTGAGACACCCTTTATGCATCATGACTTCCAATCTATCATATCCAAACACCAAGTTGTTTTTTCCACTCCCCAGGGACTTCCACCTTCCCATGTTGTTCATGATCATTCCATTCATATTATCCCCAATAGTCTCCCTCCCAATGTTCTCCCTTATCGTCATCCCTTTTCCCAAAAGAATTAAATTTAGAAAATCATGCAAGAATTTCTTGAAGCGGGTGTTATCCGTCCTAGTACCAACCACTATTCTTCTCATGTGGTTATGGTACTCAAGAAATAAGTTACTTGGGTATGTGTCTAGAATTTTGTGCCCTCAATAAACTCACCATCAAAGACAAGTTTCCCATTCCTGTCATTGATTACCTCTTGGATGAATTGAGTGGTGCCCAGTACCTTACTAAACTTCATCTTCAATCTGGATACCACCAAATCCATATGAAAGAAGAAGACATTCCCAAGATTGCCTTTAGAACTCATGAGGGTCACTATGAGTTCTTGGTCATGCCCTTTGTCCTTTTTAATTCCCCATAAACCTTCCAAAGTCTCATGAATCATGTCTTCTGTCATTTTTTCTTAGTTTTCTTTGATGATATTATCATCTATAGTAAAACTTGGATAGCCCATATTTCCCATGTGGATCGAGTTCTTCATCTCCTCTCTCAGTACAAGTTTTTCCTCAAATAATATAAATGTGCCTTTCGAGCCTCAGAAGTGGAGTACCTAGGTCATATTGTTGGCAAGTATGGTGTAAGGGTGGATCCTAATAAAATTGAAACTATGAAGGATTGGCCTTTCCCTAAAACTATTAAGATCTTGCATGGATTTCTAGGTTTAAAATATTATTATCGCAAGTTTATTAAGAATTATGGAAAAATTTCAGCACCTCTCACGACTCTCCTTAAAAAGAATGCCTTCAACTGGACTCCAGCAGTTGGTCAATCCTTCCATGCCTTGAAAGCAACTATGTGCACGATGTCAATCCTGTATCTTCTAGACTTCACCAAGACCTTTTTCTTGGAATGTGATGCTTCAGGAAAAGGAATTGGGCAGTCCTCATGCAAGAGGGTAGGCCTTTGGCCTCCACCAGTAAACAAATTTCATACATACATTCGGTCCAATCAATCTATGAACAGGAAATGTTGGCTATTCTGCATGTCGTGGATTTTTGGCATCCTTATCTATTGGGGAAACGATTCTAGATTAAAACTAATCACCAGAGCCTCAAGTATTTTTTGGAACAAAGAATTTCATCCCTAAAGAAACAAAAATGGGTAACCAAGTTATTCGACTATAATTATGAGACAATTTACAAGAAGGGAAAATAAAATGTGGTTACTCACACTCTTTCCTGAAAATATGAAGAATAAGGGTCCCTCTTTTCCCTCTCTTTTGTTGTACTAGATTGGCTCCAAGCTGCTCGCCATGAATGTTTGCAAGATCCCCAAATCTCTCGCCTCATCCAACAATTGCAAGAAAATTCTCCAGCTTCTCCAGGGTACTCTTTGCACAATAATGAGCTTCTCTACAAAGTTCATCTCTAATTAAGAAACCAATCACAGCTTAAATCCAAAGTGATTTCTAAGCTTCATTCCTCACCTACAACTGGGCATTCAGGGTTTACCAAAACCTATGAAAGATTCAAACATTATTTTTTTGGGGATGGTATGAAATAGGAAATCTACACTTTTGTGGTTGAATGTGATGTATGTCAATGCAAAAAGGGAGAAAAATTCAAATCCACAAGCACACTCCAACCCCTTCCAATTCCCCCTTCTATCTGGCAGTATATTTCTATGTATTTCATGGCCTACCTAAATCTGGCAATAAGATAGTCATCATCATAGTGGTTGATCTTCTTTCCAAATATGCTCATTTTTGTTCTCTGCAACATCCCTTCACTGCATCCACAGTGGCTCAAGTTTTCATGGATAATATATTCAGAATTCATGGCATGTCGCATTCTATTGTCTTTGACCGGGATCCCACGTTCACCAGTAATTTTTGGCAAGAATTATTCAAGCTACATGGCACCCAATTACATCTCATCATCACCTATCATCTGCAGACTGATGGCCAAACTAACATTGCTAACAAGTTTTTGGAACATAGTTACGATGTTTTGTATGTCATTGACAACATAAGTGGGCTCAGTGGTTACCACTAGGTGAATGGTGGTACAACACATCTTACCATACAACTACTCATGTGACTCCTTTTGAAGCAATATATGGAAAAAATCTACCATCAGTTCTCTCATACATATCGGGTGTCGCAAAGGTTCAGTAGGTTGAAAACATCTTACAGTATGCAAGGCCATTCTATGTACCCTCAAATAAAATTTGGTGTTGGCTCAAGATTGCATGGAGCAACAAGCCGATCAAGGTCGTTCCAAATGTCAATTTGTTGAATGGGACAAGGTGTTTCTTCATCTGTGGCCTTATAAGAAGAATTCACTCAAAGATGAACATTTCCATAATATTTATCCCAAATTTTATGGTCCTTATGCCATTCTCAAGCGTGTGGGGCCAATTTTCTACTAGTTAGCTATGCCTAGTGATTCTAAGCTCCATCTTGTTTTTCATGTCTCGTGCTTAAAGAAGGTGATTGGAACTTGATGCCAAAATCAAACCCATCTCCCTGAGTTGGATGAAGAAGGTTCCATTTGGTTACAACCCCAAGCATTCTTGGACCAGCGTGAGTTTCATCTCCGTCAGGGAGCCATCTAGGAAGTGTTAGTGCAGTGGAAAGATACAACTCTAGAAGATGCCACATGGTAGCCCGCTAGTATTTTGAAACAATTTCCTCATCTCAAGCCTTGAGGAAAAGGATATGTTTCAAGGGGGAGGGCATGTTAGGGACCTAATCTCCCTAACCCCTCATGTAGATACAATATTATATTTTCTTTGTAATAAAGGTTGGCATTAGTTTATAAGACCTATTTAGTAAATGTGAACAAGTCAATGTAAGAATACCTAATAGAATCTTTCGCTTCTAGAAATATATTTCGCTAGAAGGTTCTTTAGAAGATAGTGTTAGCACTGAAAGTCACACTTTGACTGCTAAAGTGTAAGCTCAACACCCATCAGAATGTAAAAGATAATTTGGTTTTGGATAGGTGGATCAACAAGATGGAGAAAGAAAGAGAGAGGGATGCAATCTGCAAATCAGTATGCTATGCCAATGGGCAATGGAGTCACAAACATCCTACTCATCGAAGGCACAAAAGATGCTCAATAGAAAAAATAAATAAATGATGATAGGTGGAAGAATGAAGAAGGAAAACATAAGATAAAATGTTTACTAAACAAATATCCTCTCAATTTAATGAATCAACAGATACTTGAATATAAACAATGACTAATGGGCAAAATACAACAGATCCGTTGCTGCTTAGGGATCCATAAATCATTGATAGCCTTTGATCCTCAAATATGCAATATATTCAAATAAGAAGAAATATAAAAGAAGAGTTACAATCTGAAATCACATCTCTCATGAATATCCAATAGCAGTAATGCTTACAATCATAAAATGCCCACAGGCTTACAAATGAACATACACAGGAAAATTGCCTACTCCTACTCTCTCTAGCCTCTCTTGGCTCATTCCATCCTTTTTCCAAGAGATATCTCCTTTTTAAAATAGAAAATAGCATCCAAATGAGCTAAGGAGGTCAAATCCCATCTCCTTCATTGGATTCTAAGCCTTGGAGATAGGTGGCAACAATCAAAGAGACAATAATCCAACAAACTGCTAATTTTTAGGAATTTGTTGGAAGTCATTAATAAAATGTCTCCACCTCATTGCATGAGGCCTTTGCTGGAGCTAAATCTTAGGTATAGGTTTCCCTTGAAATCTAACTGATCCTTGAGAATCCATTCGAATCCTCCTTGATAGGTGGCAACCTCCCAAGAAGGCAAATATCAAAATCCGTGACCGCTACAAGAAATTAGGTAGCGTCGTTGTGCATAGTGGGTAGTGCCATTTCTATATCCAATATATCTCAAACCATAACACATTTTGAAAAAATGAGAGAGGTTTTTGTTATTTGGAATGTTATGAACAAAATCCTCCTCCAGCTTTCAAAAATACCTTCTCAATTGCTCACAATCAAAGTTTTAATTTAATGACTCAAAAATGGTAAAATAACTCTACACAATTCATTTTCTGCCAGAATATTACGCAGCACCTGTAGGTAGCGCCCAACTGTGTTGCAACTATATGCAGCTTCTTTCCTCTATAAAATATTACACAGTGGCTTTATGTAGCACTACTTACGCTGCGTATTCATATAGGTTTGGGTAGCATTGCCAAAACGCAGCCCCTTTCAATCTTGAATATGTACAGAGCAGTGTGTGTTCTTTCATGATGAAAAAAACATTTTACTTAGGTGGCTTGACACTTCAAAAGTCACCCTAAGACTATTCATAGGTAGTGCCTTTTACCATTGGGTGAAACTAGCACTTAGTAAAAACTCAAAATCCATATAGGCACCTTAACCAATCTTGTGCTAACATAGGCTCCATGCAGGATAGAGTCCTCCCTGTGAGGCTCTAAGAACTATTGTAGTTTCATTTCCTTATCCTTTGGGCTTGTGGAGTCATGCTCTCAACCATTAACCTTTGCAATCTTCTTTGATCTATGACCTTCAGCCGAAACTAAATGAAAATGAAAACTGAAACTGACAAAAATGATGAAAACGATGCTTGCCCAACAAGCTTGTTGCACACACCTACTCTAATTATTGGGAAAATGAAGCATTCAAGTTACAGGAAACAACCAATGAAGCCATTTCATCATGTTTTCAACTATTTGAAGCTTTGAAATGTGCTTCCTTAAGCACCAGAGATAATTCTTACTTGAATGCACGTCAAAGAAACATTTGGCAATACACTTTCCATTGAAGAAATCAATGAGCCTAGGCTCACTTTCTGCTTGCATATAGGCTGAAAATGGATCCTGAAAAACATCATCAATACTTGCCCCTATGACATTGCTTTGTGTAAAAAGGAAAAGTATTGCATTAGGTGCTTCCTCCACTGTGCTTGGTTGTGGTGTGGCTAGCTGATTTTCTAATTCATCCTCAATGCATATGGCCTTGGTCCACTCCTGGTCATGAGGTGTACTAGGAAAAAGGCTTAGTGATTATTTTCTTTCTTTAATTTCAACCTTTCTCATCTAATCACATGGCATTTGATCTTAGCTTCTTGATGAAACTGAGCTTGTGTCTTCAAGAGGAATATGGGGTTGATAGGGAAGTTCATCACAATTAGAAGTTCTTGGGAAACTACATTCTTCTATATTATCTTCTTATTGTGAGGGATATTCATCATAACTTGGCTTATGGTCCCAATTTCTCAGTTTTTTACCTTCTAAACTTAAATTATCATCTTCTCCTTCTTTTTCAGCAACAAAAATATGACATGAGGGTTGAAACAAGCTATTGTTGCTTTGATGGGAAGGGTACTTTTCTGATATAAGGTCTTCAACAGATTGTTCATCGAAATCATTTTCATAATCATGATACAAAGGTGAATCAATGACCGTTTGACTATTAATGGTTGAGGGGATTAGTACAATAGCTGGGACAACTAGTTATTCAGTGAAAACATCCTCATATTCATCAAAACTTGGCAAATCATGGCACACTGGTTCATTAACAATAGGAGGGATTACAAAAACAACTAGTAAGCTATGAATTCATTCATGACAAGCTACAACATTATTCTCATGATGAAATAAATTTGGACCTAAGATGACCTCTTGACTTAAAGAATCGAAAAAAGGAGGAGAAAGGGAAATGATGGATTGTCCATATTGATCATTCTCTTGGGGACCTAGATTTTAACATGAATGATGCATTTGTTCTTCAAATTTAGGAAAAGCATTATGAAAATCATCATATAAGTCATGCTCTCTATAAGAATCCCCTTCATCATCACTACTAGAGGAATCACTTGCTGAAAATTGAATATATGATGCATACCCTTCACAACAATTCTCAAAAAGTCTTTTGGCTGGATAAATTATCTTGCAATGAGAATAAAAAACATCATGAAAGTCCTTCAAAGAGGAAATACTAAAAGCGGGGAGTGTTCTATACCATTGCCTCGCATCTCCTTTCAATGAATACATGAATATTTTCATCAATATATCTTCATGATGGATGTCAAGCTGCTGCATCAAAGCATGAAATTCATGAACATGCTCAAAAGGGTTGTCATCATCACCTTCATAAAATCTGGGAAGCAGATCTTGCCATTCATCAATTTGAGGCACAAGATGTAGATAACCATCTATGGCTGAGAAATTCAGTGGGGCAAACCTCCTGGCCAGGATATCCTTCATAGACATTTGATTTTCTCATCTCTAGTGGAGTCACCAACATATTTTGAACAATGGATTCGCCATGGTGAATGTGCAGTCTTGAAGGTGTCCAATTTTTGTCACCATCTAAAGTTGGAGCTGTGCAATGTCATTCTTCCAAGGGAGCTTTCCAATCTGCTCAAATCTGTCCCCGGTAATGGTTCCAAAATGTTAGCACTGAAAGTCACACTTTGACTACTAAAGTGTACGCTCAGCACCCATCAGAATGTAAAAGATAATTTGGTTTTGGATAGGTGGATCAGAAATATGGAGAAAGAAAGAGAGAGGGTTGCAAGCTGCAGATCAGTATGCTATGCCAATGGGCAATGGAGTCACAAACATCCTACTCATCGAAGGAACAAAAGCTGCTCAACAGAAAACAAGATTATATGCTGATAGGTGGAAGAATGAAGAAGGAAAACATAAGATAGAATGTTCACTAAACAAAGATCCTCTCAATTTAATGAATCAACAGATACTTGAATAGAAACAATGACTAATGGGAAAAATATAGCAGATCCTATGCTGCTTAGGGATCCATAAATCATTAACAGCCTTTGATCCTCAAATCTGCAATATATTAAAATAAGAAGAAATATAAAAGAAGAGTTACAATCTGAAATCATATCTCTCATGAGTCTCCAATAGCAGTAATGCTTACAATCATAAAATTCCCACAGGCTTACAAATGAACATACACAGGAAAACTGCCTACTCCTACTCTCTCTAGCCTCTCTTGGCTCATTCCATCCTTTTTCCAAGAGATATCTCCTTCTTTAAATAGACAATAGCATCCAAATGAACTAAGGAGATCGAATCCCATCTCCTCCATTGGATTCTAAGCCTTGGAGATAGGTGGCAACAATCAAAGAGACAAAAATCCAACAGACTGCTAATTTTCAGGAATTTGTTGGAAGTCATTAATAAAATGTCTCCACCTCATTGCATGAGGACTTTTCTGGAGATAAATCTTAGATGTAGGTTTCCCTTGACATCTAACTGATCCTTGAGAAGCCATTCGAATCCTCCTTGACAGGTGGCAACCTCCGAACAAGGCAAATATCAAAATCTGTGACCGCTACAGCAAATTAGGTAGCGCCGCTGTGTAGAGCGGGTAGCACCACTTCTCTATCCAATATCTCTCAAACCATAACACATTTTGAAAAAATGAGAGAGATTTTTGTTATTTTGAATGTTATGAACAAAAGGCTCCTCCAGTTTTCAAAAATACCTTCTCAATTGCTCACAATCAAAGTTTTAATTTAATGACTCAAAACTGGTAAAATAACTCTGCACAATTCGTTTTCTGCCAGAATATTATGCAACGCCTGTAGATAGTGCCTGATTGTGTTAGACCTGTATGCAGCTTCTGTCCTCTGTGAAATATTACACAATGAATTTATGTAGCACTACTTACGCTGTGTCTGCATACAGGTTTGGGTAGCATATCCAAAATGCATCCCCTTTCAATCTTGAATATGTACAGAGCAATGTGTGTTCTTTCATGATGACAAAAACATTTTATTTAGGTGCCTTGACACTCCAAAAGTAACCCTAAGAATGTTCATACATAGTTCCTTTTACCATTGGGTGAAGCTAGCACTTAGTAAAAACTCAAAATCCATATAGGCACCTTAACCAATCTTGTGCTAACATAGGCTCCATGGGGGATAGAGTCCTCCCTGTGAGGCTCTAAGAACTCTTGTAGTTCCAGTGCCTTATACTTTGGGCTTGTGGATTCATGCTCTCAACCTTTAACCTCTACAATCTGCTTTGATCTGTGACCTTCAGTCGAAACTAAATGAAAATGAAAACTGAAACTGACAAAAATGATGAAAATGATGCTTGTCCAACAAGCTTATTGCACACACCTACTCTAACTATTGGGAAAATGAAGCATTCAAGTTACATGAAACAACCAATGAAGCCATTTCATCATGTTTTCAACTGTTTGAAGCTTTGAAATGTGCTTCCTTAAGCACCAGAGATAATTCTTACTTGAAGGCACGTCAAAGAAACATTTGGCCATACACTTTCCATTGAAGAAATCAATGAGCCTAGGCTCACTTTCTACTTGTAGACAAGCTACAAATGGATTCTGAAAAACATCATCAATACTTGCCCCTACGACGTTGCATTGTGTAAAAAGGAAAAGTATTGCATTAGGTGCTTCCTCCATTGTGCTTCGTTGTGGTGTGGCTTTCTGATTTTCTGATTCATCCTTAATGCATATGGCCTTGGTCCACTCCTAGTCATGAGGTGTACTAGGAAAAAGGCTTAGTGATGTTTGTCTTTCTTTAATTTCAACCTTTCTCATCTGATCACATGGCATTTGATGTTGGATTCTTGATGAAACTGAGCTTGTGTCTTCAAGAGGAATATGGGGTTGATAGGGCAATTCATCACAATTAGAACTGCTTGGGAAACTACATTCTTCTATCTTATCTTTTGATTGTGAGGGATATTCATCATAGCTTGGCTTATGGTCCCAATTTCTCAGTTTTTTACCTTCTAAACTTAGATTATCATCTTCTCCTTCTTTTTCAGCAACAAAAATATGACATGAGGGTTGAAACAAGCTATTGTTGCTTTAATGGGAAGGGTAATTTTCTGATATAAGGTCTTCAACAGATTGTTCATGGAAATCATCTTCATAATCATCATACAAAGGTGAATCAATGACCGTTTGACTATTAATGGCTGAGGGGATTAGTAAAAGAGCTGGGACAACTAGTTGTTCAGTGAAAACATCCTCATATTCATCAAAACTTGGCAAATCATGGCACACTGGTTCATTAACAATAGGAGGGATTACAACAACAACTGGTAAGCTATGAATTCATTCATGACAAGCTGCAACACTATTCTCATGATGAAATAAATCTGAACCTAAGATGACCTCTTGACTTAAAGAATCGAAAAAAGGAGGAGAAAGGGAAATGATCGATTGTTCATATTGATCATTCTCTTGGGGACCTATATTTTGACATGATTGATGCATTCGTTCTTCAAATTTAGGAAAAGCATTATGAAAATCATCATCTAAGTCCTTCTTTCTATAAGCACCCCCTTCATCATCACTACTAGATGAATCACTTGCTGAATCTTGAATATATGATGCATACCCCTCACAAAAATTCTCAAAAAGTCTTTTGGCTGGATAAATTATCTTGCAATGAGAATAAAAAACATCATGAAAGTCCTTCAAAAAGGAAATACTAGAAGCAGGGAGTGTTCTATACCATTACCTCGCATCGCCTTCCAATGAATACATGAACATTTTCATCAATATATCTTCATGATGGATGTCAATTTGCTGCATCAAAGCATGAAATTCATGAACATGCTCAAAAGGGTTGTCATCATCACCTTCATAAAATATTTGCAATAGATCTTTCCATTCATCAATTTGAGGTACAAGATGTGGATAACCATCTATGGCTGAAAAATTGTGTGGGGCAAACCTCCTAGCCAGGATATCCTTCATATCCATTTGATTTCCTCATCCCCAGTGGAATCACCAACATATTCTGAACAATGGAGTTGCCATGGTGAATGTGCAGTCTTGAAGGTGTCCAACTTCAGTCACTATCTAAGGCTAGAGCTATGAAATGTCGTTCTTCCCAGGGAGGTTTCCAATCTGCTCAAATCCATCCCCGACAATGGCACCAAAAATGTTAGCAATGAAAGTCACACTTTGACTACTAAAGTGTAAGCTCAACACCCATCAGAATGTAAAACATAATTTGGTTTTGGATAGGTGGATCAGCAAGATGGAGAAAGAAAGAGAGAGGGCTGCAAGATGCAGATCAATATGCTACGCCAATGGGCAATGGAGTCACAAACATCCTACTCATCGAAGACACAAAAGATGATCAACAGAAAACAATATTATATGATGATAGGTGGAAGAATGATGAAGGAAAACATAAGATAGAATGTTCACTAAACAAAGGTCCTCTCAATTTAATGAATCAACAGATACTTGAATAGAAACAATGACTAATGGGCAAAATACAATAGATCCTCTACTGCTTAGGGATCCATAAATCATTGATAGCCTGTGATCCTCAAATCTGCAATATATTCAAATAAGAAGAAATATAAAAGAAGAGTTACAATCTGAAATCACAGCTCTCATGAGTCTCCAATAGCAGTAATGCTTACAATCATAAAATGCCCACAGGCTTACAAATGAACATACACAGGAAAACTGCTTACTACTACTCTCTCTAGCCTCTCTTGGCTCATTCCATCCTTTTTCCAAGAGATCTCTCCTTCTTTAAATAGAAAATATCATCCAAATGAAATAAGGAGGTCGAATCCCATCTCCTCCATTGGATTCTAAGCCTTGGAGATAGGTGGCAACAATCAAAGAGACAAAAATCCAACAAACTGCTAATTTTCAGGAATTTGTTGGAAGTCATTAATAAAATGTCTCCACCTCATTGCATGAGGCCTTTGCTGGAAATAAATCTTAGGTACAAGTGTCCCTTGACATATAATTTCTCCTTGAGAAGCCATTTGAATCCCCCTTGACAGGTGGCAACCTCCCAACAAGGCAAATATCAAAATCCGTGACCGCTACAGGAAATTAGGTAGTGCTGCTGTGCAGAGTGGGTAGTGCCACTTATATATCCAATATCTCTCAAACCATAAAACATTTTGAAAAAATGAGAGAGGTTTTTGTTATTTGGAATCTTATGAACAAAAACCTCCTCTAGTTTTCAAAAATACCTTCTCAATTTCTCACAATCAAAGTTTTAATTTAATGACTCAAAATTGGTAAAATAACTCTGCACAATTCGTTTTCTTCCATAATATTACACAGAGCCTGTAGGTAGCGCCCGAATGTGTTGTACCTGTATGCATATTATGTCCTCTATGAAATATTTCACATCTCCTTTATGTAGCGCTACTTATGTTGCGTCTGCATACAGGTTTGGGTAGCATTGCCAAAACGCAACCCCTTTCAATCTTGAATATGTATAGAGCAGTGTTTGTTCTTTCATGATGACAAAACCATTTTACTTAGGTTCCTTGACACTCCAAAAGTCACCCTAAGACTGTTCATAGGTAGTGTCTTTTACCACTGGGTGAAGCTAGTACTTAGTAAAAACCCAAAATCCATATAGGCACTTTAACCAATCTTGTGCTAACAGATAGAATTAGTATAAATAAGAGTAGGAGGTATGAGAAGTTTTGTCTTGAGAATTATGTTGGAATATTGAGAGGGGGGGTGAATCAGGATGAGCACTTTATACCACTTTTAACCATAATATATTTTCTTTCACTTTAACAACAATGTTCAACAATTTATCATCAATGTATCATCTATGTTTACATTCAATATATAATGAGCATATAATCATAAGCAACATAAAATCAACAACATCACATCAAATAAAGAATACACCAGTATTTATGTGGAAACCAAAATGGGAGAAAACCACATAATTATTTCTTAAATATATCAAGAATTAATTCATATGAAGCACCAACTTCCAAATTATCCAGTTGCAACTGGAAGGAGGATACAACCCCCTATTTATAGGCTTCAATCTGAAGGAAGCTACAACTCCTTGAAATCTCTGGCTCCAACCAGAAGTAGGCTACAACCCCTTGATTCTTAGGCTCCAACTTGAAGGAAGCTCCAACTCCCTATGTTCTCTGGAACCAACTGGAAGGAGGCTACAACCCCCTTTCTTTGCCCTGTTCTGTCGCCCTGAAATATAAGTGTAGAAAAAATGTCACTACCATAATCACTACCATTGTCACATCAACCTGTGACCTATCAACATGTCATTGTCAACATGTCAGTGTATCCAACCTGTCACATCAACCTGTCCAACCTGTCACTATCATCAATACTCAACCAGATCCTCTCACATGGATCATACACCAAAGACCCTCTCAACTAGATGTCCAACATCACCAACACATGCTTCTACCAATCATGTACCAATATCACCAACATACCATCACAAGATATGTGTCTCAACCAAGTACCAATCTGTATCATGCATCAACCATGCATCAACCTGTGTCACAACTTGTACCGTCAACCATGTACCATAGCAAGAGCATAAACCATACATAGACCTGTATCATCAAAACCTGTACCATACCATGTGCCAACCATGCACATCAACCATGTACATCAACATTGTACCATACCATTTACCATATACCATGAAATGTGCCTCAACCATATACCATTTCACTCTCAATCATGCCATGTACCATAATACAAGCCTCAAGTATATGCCAATATCACAAATATATTCCTCTAACAATGAACAATAAAAACCATATATCAAGTACCAAGAGTATGTCTCAAGCATGTAACAATATCAACTCAACCATGTACCATCAAGGGCTTCCAAGACATGCCTTAAGCATGTGCCATACCATCTAAGATACAAGCCTTAAACAAATACATAAAATACATACATTTACTCATGAAGACCTAAAGCATACCATCTCAGACCCTGTAACAACCCTGTTGTACCATCAAACATTGTTGCAACTTAACCAAGAAATATTTTTCCTCAGATCTGTGACTTTCTCTTCTATTTCTCGTAGATGTATGTGACATGGCCTTCTTCAGCCCACATATGTATGCAACCTATCCTTCTACAGCCCACATATAACCTCATAAAAATAGGGTTACCAATTTTCTGCAAATCCAAAACTTTCTCTCCTTCGGACCTTCATTGCCTCAAACTTGATACATCAGATTCAACCTCAGATTCACTAATAGATTTTCCAAAAGATAAACCATAACATTCACAAGATATATATTCAATGTAAGTGTATGTGTATAAATGAGAGACTCTTTGAGGTGTATTTGTACTAATTCTAGGTAACCTCTTTCCTTATTTTAGGGTTTCTTGTTACAACCACTTTACCCTTTGACCAAGACTTGTAACCAACTAAGGGCTTCTTGACTACTCTTCGGGGCTTCCAACTTTACAAGGCCATATCTCCCTAACTGCAAGGAACCATGTGGCATTCCACATATCATCGAAAATCGTACGATGAGTATTATCCATCAATGAGTGTCTTTCCTGCATTTGCACCATCCTTCATGTCCATATTCCTCAACAAACTTCGGGTTCCATAACCACACCTCCAAGACTTCATGTAGGATTCTTCAAATGCACCCAACTAACTTACCATCAATATGAATCATACAAATGACAATAAAATATCTCATCCACATATATGGTCCTCTCCAAGGGTTGACATCAATCTCTAAGGGTTGACATTAATGACAACCAACTGTCCAAACCAATTTTCCAACAATCTCCTCGTAGATGTATGTGACCTGGCCTTCTTCAGCCCACATGTGATACTCATGCTCCCCTTGTGACAATAACTCCTCATCAATGTTTCTAACTCTCCCCCTTTGACATGTGTTGGCCCTTGACCAAGTTTTGAGGATCCTTGGTCATGTTTGACCTATTTTTGGGACTTCGACAGGATGTCGAAGGCGGAGCACAAGATGAAGCAGAGATCGCAGGATCTCAGCCCCTTTTTAGGGATTTTTTGGTTTTGGGCTTATGTAATGGGTATGGGAATGTCGGCCCATGGGTTTACCCATGTATAGGCCCGATTTTGTAATATATATATAGTAGCCAGGCGATGTAAGTAAGTGATGCTAAGTGCTAGTGTTCGATCTATGTGATCGAAGGATTGTAAGTAGTGGTGCAAGTAATGACTGTAAGTTCTTTGTGCATACTGTGTGAGGCTTTCAAGGCGAAGTGCAAGTAACTATAAGATACTATGTAAAGGCTTAGTGTTGTGCCCTAGATCGAAGAAGGAGGATTTGGCAGAGTGCGCGTAGATCTCCTGTCTTCTGCAGAGTAGGATTTTGATGTTATGTGCCTATAAGAAGCTTGACCAAAGATAATAAAGAAGAGAAGAGTTGGTGGATGTAGCCCCAGGGTGGGGTTGAACCACGTACATGCTATGTTTCTATGCTTTGTGTGATGTATTGATGTGTTTATGTGTTTACTTTCTTAGTGCTTAATATAGATGAATGATAGATAGATCTGTTGATGCTTTATGCTTAATAATGTGGATCGATGTTAAATATGACCTATGTAAATATGATTAGATCAAGATGAATACTACGATGCTCTATAATTAGGGTTTATTTGTGAAGAAGATACTGGTTTAATACTGATGAACTATAACTGCTAAGTGCTATGTTAAGGTGTTAAAGTCACAGTTATGTGTCCTAGCTAAGGTTGCAGACACTCGAGTCCTGCAACCACCCCTGCCTCTACCTCGGGTGAGACTTCATCTACTTCGTAGGTGTTTCTGAAAGGGAGGGTAGTTAGGGTTTTGTTGGTGTGTTGTTGTATCATTGAAACCTGGGTCTTCCCCTGTGCCAACAAATGGTTTCGTTGTCGGGACCTGAAACTGTGATTGTTGGGAACTGAGGAAAAAGGAGCTTTGTGCGAAGATATGAACTGAAAAAGAGAAAATCTCTATGCATAGAACTGTTGCACTAGTATGCAATACTACCTGATCTGTGAAGCTCTGTGCCAAGAGGAAGGGTCATATCTGAAGACACGAGGTCAGATATGAAGAAAAGAGGTCAGATCTGAAGAAAAGAGGTAAGAGCTGTAAGTTTTGTGCTCTATAGAAGTAAGATAAGTGGAAAATTTTGTTTCTAAAGTATGGATCTAGGTATGTTTAATAAGATTTGTCCTATCTTGAAAACTAGGGCATTGATAGATGAACAAATATTTGATATGAGTAGATCTGATAAGAATAGTGAAAGATATGTTATACCTATGCATAGAAAGAATGTTTGGACTAACAAATGGATGCAGGACCCTAGAAAGAATTTTTTGCAGGTTAGCTACTATGATCCTAGCGCATAGTACAGGAAAGGTTGGGGATCATTTAAAAGAAAACGAGGATTAACCCTTTGTTACAGTTGTAGAAGACCGGGACATCTGGATAAGGAATGCCCTGGTAGAAGATCTAGTTTTCTTTGTTGTAAAGATATGGACCATGAAGTATTGGATTGCCCTAGAATGATTGCTAAGATTGAAAGAATGAATATGAGACAAGAAAACCCTAAGGCAGATCCAGAAACTAAGATTATGACAGAACCCCAGAAAGAATCAGAGAAAGTATTACTACAAATTAAAGAAACCCTGAATGATCATAGAAATATCAACTTATCAGAGGTCTTCAAAGAAAAAGAGTGCATAGAAGAAAGAATATGAGACTTTGGCATTGACTGTGTTCTGGATGAAGAAACACAGGTCAATATTATGATAGAAAGAACTTGGGAAACTTTAGGAAAGCCTGCTATGATTCCTTCATTGGGAGGAATAGGATTATTCAGAGGAAAATTGATAAACCTATGTGGAAAGCTCACTCAAACATCTATGAATGCTCATGGAAATTCGACATAGGAAGATTTTGAGATTGTTAAATTTATTGAGAACAACGCTCCATTTGCTATATTACTAGGAAAACCTTGGATTGAAAGAAATTAGGCCAAAAGGAAGGAAGAAGAAGTCTTAGATCAGAAGAAGCAAGAATTAAAAGAATTCATGACTAGGAGGAGTACACACTTGATTGAATAACAGAAGAACAAAGTGAAGCTATTTAACACCAGAGACTTGGATGTCGAAGTTGGAAGAACAAAAGAAGACTCAGAGAAGACTAAAGTACCTACCCTAGATAAATAAGAAGTATTACCCTTGAATCTTAGGAAAGAATCTCAACAACGCGAAGTTACTATGCCAAGAGGAGATAAGAGTCAGAATTGAAAATGGAATACCAAAACGAAGCTCACTGGAAAGAAGGCTAGAAAACTAAGTAAGAAGAGAACTAAGATCGAAAAGTTACAAAAGGTTCCAGAGGGAACTTCGTAGTAGGAAAATTTGCAAAACTGGAACTTTGTTGGGATATTAGAACAATGCCACATGGCACTTCACCATGGCGAAGAAATATAGCCGTTGGGAACAGTATAACCATTAGACCAACACCCTGAAGGGGTAGAATGACATTTATGGTCAGAAAATTCACCATCATACCATTGAGACCGCATCATAACAGACATAACTGAGTTAATGAAGGATTATAACCCATTGCAAGAGATCCGTTGCCAAGTTATCTATTTATTCCATCGATCCATGCACTGAGAACACTTTTTCCAGCCATGATTATCTGAGCTTGTAGATTAGTTGATTTTGCACAGTGATCATCGCCTTATCACCATCCATCCCGTTACATTGAGCGGTTACTCTTCAAACTCGAGATATTCAATCACGAGTGTGTATGTCCGAAGAACTTAGTGTAGTTGAAGAATCCATGAAGGAGGTACTCATCGACCTCATGACAGAAAGAGTAACGTCTGTGGGTGTACAAGGGTCATCGACGAGAGGAGTGAAAGCCTCTCCGTCGACTGCTCATGGAGGTGGACCATCCTGACCATCAGTGAAAAAAGAGAACCAAGCACAGAGATGACCTAGAAAATCCGAAGTTGATCTCGACCATATTGTCTAACTACATCCCGCCTCTGGCCCGCACGGTGAGTCATAATAGTGTTCCAATATATTTCGAGTACACCATGGTTACTGCATACCTCCCGAAGGGGATACGCACAGTTTGAGTGCAACAGGACAAGATCGCCATGTTGAAGTTCAATGACTTCAACCTAGGAGATCAAAAGAACCATAGTATGGTCACCCCGTATAAATACTTGACCAAGATGAAGGGGAAGAACTCAAAGATAATCCCCCAGCTATGGACTATGAACCTCGCGCAGTCCACCCTACTGAATGTTATGAAAATCCCACACTTTGGAAGGCACCAGGAAGTCAATTCCTATGTCAAGCTACTAATTTCATGTCACCATGGCGCCTAATTATGTCTAGACTATCGTATCACAGTTGATCCGACGCTGATCCATAGGATCACTAGATAAAGTATGCAAGGACCCAACCTGCAGGAGTTCTATCCAGGAAAAGCCACTGATCACGCACTAGCACAGAAGATCAAGGATACCTACGACGATGTTGAGAAGGGGAAGTGAGGCTACAAGGTAGCTTCCATCTAGAGTGGTGCAATGCACCTAGCATGCCAATTAATTGCAGGAAATCTAGTAAGGAAGAACAAACCCATGCAGGCCATAGGCTTTGTCGTTGACCTCACAGGGAAATGCATGGAAGGCCTACAAATGAACTGGGCAAAGTGCCTAGTTAACCAGCTAGAATTAGATTGTCGTGAAGCACAAGATCAGGGCTACAAGTTTCACTTTAGCTAGCTCCTGATCCTCATCATGTTTGTTTCTTGGGAGATGCCGTAAGGTGAGACCTTCCCAGATATTGAGCCATTTGAGTCGCTCGCTATGAAGTTCACCACGCTCTAGTACTCTAGTGATATGAGAAAAAATTTACAGTCGAACGAAGTCTTCCACACATACTATCTCCAGTTGAAAAGAGCCATCAAAGCGGAACCTCGCATGACATCGAACACCCTACAAAGATTGTGATCCCTCATGAAGTTTCATGCATATCGACACTTCATCTATACTACTGCGTGAGTAGATGAACATAAGGAGCAGCTTCAGTCATACTACAAGCTTAGGGAAGAAGACCTTGAAGAGATCACTAAGGACTGGTCAGTGGACCTCTTTATTTTTGCTAACCCTGCAGAGATGTCTGACCTTGAACTTGATAGCTCGGAGGACACTCACAGAGAACATGACACACCTAGAACCAGCAGAAGGAAGAAGACCGAAGAGGTCCAAGACTTAACCAGTGCCTCAGAAAAGACTGCTTCAGTATCACCTGACCGAAGGGGTGATGACGAAGTAGAAGAGATAAATGGAAAAGAAGTTGAACAGAAGCAAGGCAAAGTAACACTACCTAGAGATGAGGCTGATCCCCTGATGAAGAGGAAGGTTTCTCCCTTGAAACCTTCTTCTCGGAATAAATCCAGAGCCACCTTGACCAAGATGTAGATTGTACTCACTACCGATGATTTTGACTTCATCATAGTAGTTGTAAACGATGCCTCACAAGAAATCTTGGAGAAAAAAGAAGCTAAGAAGAAAGAAATGTATGATAGAATTGAGGTCGAACTCCGAGGGGTACAACAGGCCCTTCAGTCCAGTCGTGCAGTATCCACTATGCCCCTGTCATCAAGAGAACCAGAGTTGGGAGATCAGCCAGCCCAACTCCACCTACTAGCATATGTGACCGAAGCTCGCCTTCATCGAGCATAAGAAGAAATAGAACAAGCCACTTAGGCCTTGAAGCAAGTGTAAGGAGTACTAATAGAACAACGTAGAGTTGCAGAGTAGGAGAATTTTTCTCTCCAGGCAAATTTTGAAGAGGAGAAAACACATATGCAACAAGAAAAAGAACAGTTGCTCGTAGAGCAACTCGAAGTGAAAGAAGCAGTCAATAGAGCACTCCACTCTGTGACAGGCTTAGAGATAAAGGTAGAATATTGAGTCATGCATCAAGTAGAGCAGCTCACAAAAGCCATCCAGTAGCTACAAAAAAGAATATCAGACATAGAGATCTGCACAGTGCCTAACACTTCATAGGATGTGAGGGATCAAAGAGAAGCAACTGCCCAGAGAACAGTTGAGAGAATAAAGGCCCTTACCATGGAATGCAAGAAACTAAGTGATAGTAGTGCCTAGACGTATGAGAGACTCATTGAGAATCCAGAACTGAAGGCACGGGAGTCATAGCTCCAAGAGGCGAAGCAGTAAGCAGAGACAATACAGAGGCAGTTGAAGCCCCTATCAACTATGGAAAGAATGAAGTGATCCCAAGAGAAGCGCATCGCCCAAAAGTAGGTCCATACTATTCAAAGTAGATTCATGGAAGTGACTCAGAGGCTCCAACCTATACAGGATGAGGCTTTCCAATTGTTCACAGAGATCGAAGGCTGAGGAGCAGAAATGGAGCAAGTCATCATTGTAGCTGAACAACACCTAGAGGGACCTGTCAATGAAGTTGTTATCCAAGAGTTCGTTGAACGGGAGGCTGTGGAACAACAACAAGTTGAAGTAGCTTGAGCTAAGATCGAGGATTTTGAAGAAGAACTACCCAAATCAAAGTGACTCGAGACGAGTCACAGGTGAGTGTTGGGGGCCAGTTGGCCCTTAACCAAGTTTTGAGGATCCTTGGTCATGTTTGACCTATTTTTGGGACTTCAACAGGCTGTCGAAGGTGAAGCACAAGATGAAGTAGATATTGTAGGATCTCTACCCCTTTTTATGGAATTTTGGGTTTTGGGATTATGTAACAGGTATGGGAATGTCTGCCCATGGGTTTACCCATGTATATGCCTGATTTTGTAATATATATATATAGTAGCTAGGTCATGTAAGTAAGTGGTGCTAAGTGCTAGTGTTCAATCTATGTGATCGAAGGATTGTAAGTAGTGGTGCAAGTAATGACTGTAAGTGATTTGTGCATACTGTGTGAGGCTTGCAAGGCTAAGTGCAAGTAACTATAAGAGACTGTGTAAAGGCTTAGTGTTGTACCCTAGCTTGAATAAGCAGTATTTGGTGGAGTGCGCGCTGATATCATGTCTTCTGTGGAGTAGGATTTTGATGCTATGTGCCTGTAAGAAGCTTGACCAAAGATAAAAAAGAAGAGAAGAGTTAGTGGATGTAGCCCCAGGGTGGGGGTGAACCACATACATGTTGTGTTGCTATGCTTTGTGCGATGTATTGATGTGTTTATGTGTTTACTTGCTTAGTGCTTAATATAGATGAATGATAGATAGATTTGTTGATGCTTTATGCTTAATAATGTGGATGGATGTTATATTTGACCTATGTAAATATTCTTAGTGCTTAATTATCTTAGATCTAGATGAATACTATGATGCTCTATAATTAGGGTTTATTTGTGAAGTAGATACTGGTTTAATACTGATGAGCTATAACTGTTAAGTGTTATGTTAAGGTGTTACAGTCACAGATCTATTTCCCAGCTAAGGTTGCAGACATTGGAGTCCTGCAACCACCCCTGTCTCTACCTTGGGTGAGACTTCATCTGTTTCGCAGGTGTTGCTGAAAGGGTCGGTAGTTAGGGTTTTGTTGGTGCGATGTTGTAGCATTGAACCCTGGATTTGCCCTATGCCAACAACATCAATGGAAAAGGGTATCTCCCATTGGGGTTTCTCCCCTTGTCTTCGTGCATCTATTGTTTCTCTCCTTCTTTGACCAACGGTTAACTCCCCTTGTCGATATGTCTTCTCTTGACACTGTACCTGCTCTAACCAGTCATGGGAAAGAGAATAGTTTCCCTTGTGGGTATGTCTCCCTATCTGTATGATGTTGATCTTCCTTTCTGGATCTCTTTCTCTAATGATTTTTCTTCTCTACAATATGTTGTGTAGATCAATGTAGGGATACCTATGAAATTTTTCCTTTCCTCTCTTCCAGTGTTGCTTATTTTCCATTGGTTCTTCCTCTTGAAATTCACTGACATATATAAAAATCATTCATTACTTTTTTCTTCATTCACTTTTCATGTTCACTTGACCATATTGTTCAATAGTTTTCTTCTGATGTTGTAGCTTCTATTGATGGTTTCTCTTTCCCTGATCTATTGTGTCTTTCACTACTTTCCTTTATGTGACCAATTGATTCCACTTATTCCAATCATAAATATACTACTATGCATATTCTTTGTCCCATGCTTTATGTACTTGCTAAACATCTCATGAATCCATCTTTGTCCATATGTCACAAAATATCCATAACTCTGCTACTTAACTATCCACAATGTTGACCCATCTGTCACTGTACTATATGGATGGAATTGATCATCACATATCAAATGTGTCCCCTGCAAACCAAACTTTTCATGTCTGGACCAACCTATACTGAATATATCTCTACCTGAACACAATCATAAACTTGTGCTTGTGTAACTGCCAACTGACACCTATGTGGGAACACTTCTTTCTCAATCGATCAATCTGTCATTATGTACTTCTACTAGCTGACTGCTCTGAATTTGTCTCTACAAATACTTCAACCTGCTTGAAGAATGGCTCTCTGATATGTAGTACCTACTGCACCGACTCCCCATGTTCAATATCCATTTTCACTAAGAGTCTCCAAGTCGAGTAGCTCGGAAAAATACCTTCTCTGATGTGGAGTAATATTCCTCTTTGTTTGTAGACTCATCATCTCTCTAAACTATGACTTCTTCCTTTCTTCCTATGGATTGATCTTGCATTACAATTCATGAAAGTACAATCTCTTGAGCCTATTATTTATTCACCTATTCTTCTCTTCTTTCTCGTACTACCACAAATTATGTAATCTCTGGGACCTGGTATTTATTCACATGTTCTTTTTTTTTCATCACTTCTCCAAATCTTCCTGTATCTGACATCTTTCTTTTTCCCAGTATATTTTTCTTCATCTCAAACTATTTCCAATCCTGAGAGTATGACTTCTCAGTGTCCTTCATTCATCTGATCTTCCTTTAAATGTTCTTGTTTTCTTTTCCAAACCTTCTTATATATGATATTAGTGTTATTTCTCAAGGAAGTATCCATCATGCTTCTGCAATCATGAGTTATGTGACCATAATTGTGGCATTTGTAACATTCAATATTGTGTGGAGATACATAAGTATTTCTTTCTTGAATATTTATTCCATAAGCCCTGCAACCTACAACTTTATGTCCAAAGTTAGTACAATAAAAAAATGACCATAAAAGAAATTTACATACATGGGAGTGAATGATATTCTTTTTGGTGTAATCCTTTTGAATTCCTACCTTGGTTGATCATGATTGTAGCTTCTTTGTGGCTTGAATGTGGAGGGTATTCCTAAAGATATATSTCTATCAYTTTTCTTTGATTCTAGATTACCATGATTCCTTCCTTTGAGTACTTCTGCATAACTCTTACTCTTTTCCTCATTCATCTTTTCTGGCAACTTTGAGTGCTTATCTTCAACATTTTCTATGGATGATGTGGATGTTTCTCTCTCTTCAACGTTTTGGCTGAGCTTGATGATTTTGAATGTCAATGTGACAACTTCTTCTTCAAGATTCTCAACCTCTTCTTCTCTCTACATCATCTAAATCTTCATGACTTCTTCTATTCTCTTTGATTCTTCAAGTTGGATCTTCAATGTGATTATTTCTTCTTCAAGTCTTCTCTATTCTTGAGAAAAAATTTCCTCAAGCTAGTTTAAATCGTTAGTTCTTTCCTTGAGATGATCTGTCAATATCTTCTCTCTCTTTTATGCTTCTTCCTTTTGTGCTACTATTTTGGCTTCCATGTACTGTTTCTAACTCTTGAGTGTTTCTTCTATTTCTTTGGCTTCTTTCAACTGATCATGTAAACCTGTAATAATCTGGTGTACTTCTTCTAGGATTTGAGGACTTTCCTTTAGCTTAATCAATTCTTCCTTTAGGAACTGGTTTTCCTTCTTTACTTCACTTAATTGAGTGAAGGCATAGTTAGATTTTGTCTCAATATCCACTTCACACTCTTCTTCTTCTAACTCTATCTAACATGATGATCATCTTTCTTCTTGTCCTGTACTTGTATCTTATTTAGCATTCTATGGCTCTGTGATGGGGGGAAAATATAGATTATGTAGCTTATCCCAGAGTTCTTTTGCTCATGAACATTTTCCCACTTTTTCTTTTACTAAATCATGTAGTCCTTCCATGATGAAATCCATTGCTATTTTGGTGTTCTTCTTCAATTGCTTATTGGTTGCAGTCTTTGATTTCTTTGAACCATTATATCCTGTAACAACTGAATACCAAATATCATATCCATGTGCCTGCAAACATATTTTCATTCTTCTACTCCATATCTCATAGTCCAAACCATTATGATCATTGAACACTAGTACTCCATTCATACTGCACTCCATGATCTACTTTCCAGTGGTTAAGTTGTTTCCTTGAAGGAACCTACTCTGATACCAATTGTTGGAATACTGAAAGGGGGGGTGATACAGTATGACCACTTTATACCAGTTTTAACCACAATATATATTATTTCACTTTAACAAGAATGTTCAACAGTTTAGCATCAATGTATCATCTATGTTTACACTCAATATATCATGAGCATATAATCATAAGCAACATCATATCAACACCATCACATCAAACACACGATACACCCGTATTTACGTGGAAACCCAAATGGTAGAAAACCACAGAATTATATCATATATATATCAAGAATTCATTCATAGGAATTCACTAGTACATATGGGTGGATTATTCCACGAAATTTTTCCACGTTTCCATTATTTTCATCTTTTTTTTTTTTAAATAGGGCAGGATTTTCATCAATATTTCCATGAAATTTCGTCGCAATATCCACGAATAGGTTATTTTAACTTGGTCAGGATTTTCATCACTATTTCCACAAAAGTTCCTCTCGACCCCTGGGTCCAACATCTGCATAAACAAACCACAAAATTGTATTAGTAATATGGACATACAAGAATACAAATCAACGAGTACTAAAACATACAAAAATATAACAAACTCACCTCGCTCATCCCAAATCTCAGCTGGAGGTAGACGCATGTCTGAGTGGTGTCGGAAGCCAATGTTGTGATGCAAAAAATCTAAAAACACCTATGGGGTCTTCCACCAGACCCCCTCAAACAAAGGCTTAAAATAATTTCCAACATCGCCACCGCCCTAGTGAGGTAGCAACTTCCCCCATCTCATCATTCTAGGGTCTCTCATAGAGTGAGGGTCCAAAATTTCCTGTAGGCATAACAAGACCACCCTCTCAAACATGAAGGCACATAGTATAGACCCAAATGAAAACTCATTACCGCTCATAGTGGCACACCTATATAGATACACCACCATGTAGGCCTGCATCACACACAACCAAGCATACATATGCCCCTCCTTGGCTCTCTCTACAATAAACATCAACACCCTCGAGATGCGTTGAGTCCCCAGAGACCCAAAAATCCACATGATCATTGCAAAGAATTCTCGTGTCTCTAGAGAGTCAATCATGGCTATACTAATCGATTCACCACTCATAAATGTCATCCTTGAGTAGTGCCTCTTGGCCATCGCTACTACCATCACAATCAGTGAAATCCTAGGCTATGTCAACAAATTGGTCCCTCGAAAAGGGAGCCTAGTAAGGAAATAAATGTCATTATATGTTGTGTTGCGGAGGTCAGAACCCCACACCTCAAACAGTTTTCACTTAGGCCACCACACCCGAATGATAAAATCCAATAGTGCATCGTGCAATTGCAACAACGAGCAGTCAAGAAACTGAAACAAACTCGCTCAGACCAAATGGCGTCGGATCTGAGCATCATCACCCACCATCCTCTTGAGTGACTCCCAGTCCCTCTCTCACCACTAGAACAACATAGTTCCTCTCTAATATGTCGCCTACACCCATTCCAACAAAAATATTAGTTTTTCTCATCAAGAAAACTCATCACTTGCAAAAATCACCATTTTTCCCTTCGGGGTTTTTCCCTTAACATTCGTGCACTTCCATGCGCATGTACCCCTTACAGTCATGCACATTCACATGATTGTTCATCCAAAAGACACGCAGTCACAACACAATTTTCCATTTAACATCCTCGCATATGTGTGCGGCCTAATCGCTCATAGTCGCACACATATGCGCAATAGTCAGAGGATAAGTTGTACACATCTCCCATCTTGACCACGCACATGAAACCCCAATATCCATGCACATGTGCGAGCTCAATATTGGCATAGACACGCACCTCATGTGTGGATGTTGTTAGCACTCCAAGAGTCACTCCTAGACTGCAAATGAGAGTAAGCTTGGTAACATAGAAATAAAAATGCTTGATTGGTTTTGTGGATTAAGAAAAAGAAAACAAGGAAGGGGAAGGATAGTAAGTTGTTGTAAATCAATGATGGACCATTGGGCTATGGAGTCAAGAAAACACCCTGATCATTAAATGCAATCAATATGCATATCAGATAAATTTTTATTGAATAGAGGAAGAAAAATATAACACAAAGAAGAACATCCATAAGGAAGATATCCTCTCTGCATAAATGAATTCAAGGTACTTGAATATAAACAGTGACTAATAGGAAAAATACATCAGATCCTCAGATGCTCAAGAATCCATTAATCAAAGGAAACCATGATCCTCAAGGTGTAAAATTCATTCAAGTAAGAAGAAAAATTGGAAAAGAAAACAAGAGATACAATCTGATAACACATATATCATGAACCTTCAATAACAAAAATGTTTACAAAAACAAAATCCCCTCAGGGTTACAATGATCACAGGCAAAGTGCCTCCTACAACTCTCTCATCTCTCTTGCTCATGAATCCAACCCCTCTCCAAAATATATCTCCTTACTTAAATAGAAAATAGCATCCAAATAACCTTAGGAGGTCAAATCCCATCTCCTCCATTGGAGTCTAAGCCTAGGATATAGGTGGCAACAATCAGAGAGACAAAAATCCAACAAACTGTTGATTTTCAGGAATTTGTTGGAAGTCATTAATAAATTGTTTCCACCTCATGCATGAGGCCTTTTCTAGAGATAAATATTAGGTGTCGATGTCCCTTGATATCTAACTGATCCTTTAGAATCTATTCGAACTATCCTTGACATGTCGCAACCTCCCAACAAGGCGAATATCAAAACCATGACCGCTACAAGAAATTAGGCAGTGCCGTTGTGCAGAGTATGTAGCCCCACTTCTATATCCAATATATCTCAAACCAAAACATATTTTGAAAAACAGAGAGAGGTTTTTGTTACTTGGAATGTTATGAACAAAAACCTCCTCCAGTTTTCAAAAATACATTATCAAATACTCATAACCCAAGTTTTAAATTAGTGACTCAAAACTGGCAGAATAACTTTGCACAATTTAGCCTCTGCCAGAATATTACGCAGCGCCTGTAGGTAGTGCCCAACTGTGTTTCTTCATGCAATTTGGTAGCATATATCCATGGGTGCTTTGATTTTTGAAAACTTGGAGATTGGGAATAACTCAATATAATTTCAATTTTCACCAAAATAAAAAAAATCCCATAACAATTGTATTCATTTGCCAAAATGAATAATGAAATGCATATTCTATTCACTGTGAAATATTAGGTAGCACCTATAGGTAGCACCACTTATGCAACACTGAGGCATAAACCAATCTTTTGATAACAGATGTATCCACAAAATCCATGCTCATGTGCCCGAGAACTAGGAATTTGTTGGAATGTTTACAGTTGAGAGTAAGCTTGTCATTGATGGCAAGAACGATGATAATGGAAGAGGAGGAGAAACACTGAACGTTGGATCTTATTCAGAATCCCCGATGACCGTCAGATATGAATTCAGAGAGGAGTAGCACACAGTATATTAGAATAGATCTCGGGTGTTCGATCTAAGTGAAGGGTACATCCATTGTTGGATCAGGGAGGACCTGCACACTCATTACACGACGAAGTGGCGAAATTGCGAAGCAGCGAAATCGCGAAGGTGGAAAAAATCGCGAAGCGGCGAAATCGCGAAGTGGAAAAATCACGAGAAGATCTGGGCCGTAGGATCTGGGGTATCTACGAAGGCTCAATAGCCATTAGATATGGTGAAGATGCAAGGCGGATAAGTCCAAGAGTCATCCAACTCTCCAAAGCTGTGAAGGAATCCTGACCATCCATCGGGGACAGTCGTGGACCGTTGATCAAGAGGATGCATGGTGAAAGATCAGAGCACCAAAAAGACTCCATTTCGGAGTCTCACCTATCATGACTTGGAGTGAGGAGAATCTCCATCTAAGGATCAGTGAGATGCGAGATCAAGAAAAGATCAGGACCGTTAGATCACCAAGAACGAGGATCGTTGATATGAGCTCCATATTGAAGCTTCGCCTATCATGACTTAGAGTGACGAGAATATCCATCTTAGGAACAACGATATGCGAAATCGTGAGTTAACCACAGCCGTCAGATCAAGCTGTGATCTGGACCGTTGATCCAACTCCATTTCGGAGCTTCGCCTATCACGACTTGGAGTGATGAGAACCTCCATCTTAGGAACAACGATATGCAAAATCATGAGTTAACCGCAGCCGTCAGATCAAGGTGTGATCTGGATCGTTGATCCGACTCCATTTTGGAGTTTCTCCTATCATGAGTTGGAGTGATGAGAGCCTCCATCTAAGGAACAGTGAGATGTGAGATCATGAAAATATCTGGACCGTTGATTCATCGAGATCGTGGACCATCGATCAAGGCTGATGAAGATCATGAGTTCGTAGCACCTTTTAGCGCAGACAATGGTCACCACTTGTGGTCACATGGAGGAAGGACCTAGTGTAGATAAGCTCTGCCTTGGAATTTTGGGGATCGCGTCTGGTACGAATGTCGAAATATCGAAAAGGTGAAATGTCATTGTAACCGGTGGTCACCGCCTGTGGTCATGTAGAGGAGGGAGATAGAGCAGCCAAGCTCCTTTTCAGAGCTCGCAACATGAAGAGTCAAGATGCCTCATCGCAGAATCTCTAAATTGCGAAAGTGTGAAACACATAAATCATGACAATATCCTTCAGAGATAATTCAATGGTGCAGATGAAACTGAAGGAGATCGGAGGGATACTGTTGCACGTCACAGTGTAACTGCCAGAAACCACTGATGGTTTCTGCCAGAGGACTTGAAGACACTTTGGGGTGATTGACAGAGGAGATGAAGAGTCTTTGGGAATCTTCAAGAGGGATGAAGATGCTCGTGGAGGCAATTGACAGCTGGATGAGCATTGTAGCCTGTAACTGGAACAGAGAAGGTGAGCACTCTAGTTGTGGAGGATATCGGCGCAGTATGAGTATGCAGAGGTATTGCACGCATTGCATGCACAAGGTGCACAAAAGTTATAAATACACAGTACAGAGAAAAGATGTGGTTGTTGTGGTTGTTGGAGTTGTTGTGGATGTTGTTGTTGAAGGTGATTCATGGATAAAGAAGGATCAGAGTGCAACAGCTAAAAAGAATAGAAGAAGAATTGTGCAGTGAATGGACATGGTGCATAGAGCATAAAAAGAAGAATAACAGAATGGGCAGCGGATGCATGCTGGAAGACAGTGAGGATCTCTGAGTAGCAAAAATCTTGCAGAACAGTGATGAAACTGGTAAGTTGTTATTGAACACTATATCACTGTAATAGGTTTTAGTATTTCATATTCATAATCCAGGGTGGTTGGGAGGTTCTTGGGAGGACTGGTGTCCTCAGAGGTTCAAGTGGGTGCTTGAACACAAGGAGTTGGTCCTTCCTTCTAGTTGGTGCTAGAGAAACCAGGGAGTTGGTGCTTCCTTCTAGTTGGTGCTAGAGAAACCAGGCAGTTGGTGCTTCCTTCTAGTGGGTGCTAGAGAAAAACAGAGAGTTGGTTCTCTCAGCAAGTTGTAGCTTGCAAAACAGAGGTTGTAGCCTCACAATGAGTTGGTGCTCAAATGTATGATAATGTAAAGAATGTAAATAATACTTATCATATAAAGAAGAAGAGGTTTTTACCCTGTATGGGTTTCCTTGGGAAATATCTCTCTTTGTGTTTCTCATATATGTGACTGATGATGTATGTGCCATTTTTCATTTCCCTACATTATTGATATCATCATTGAGTGCCTTGTAAATATTTTAAAAGAAGCATAATTTTTTAAGCATGGTAACAACTGATTCACCCCCCCCTCTCAATTTTCCAACAATTGGTATCAGAGCCAGCCCCTTTTATCTAAGGGTAGATCCTAGAGCTTAAACATGTCAAGCCATGAAGGAAATTCAACCAATAAGGCCCCTCTGTTCAATGGAACAAACTTTTCCTTCTGGAAAGTTAGAATGAGAACCTACATAATGTCATTAGGTAAAGATGTCTGGGATGTGGTAGATATCGGTTATGTAAAACCAGTTGTGCTAGCTAATAAGGATGACAAACTAGAATCTAGCTTCAATGGTAAGGCTATGAATGCTATCCTGAGTGGGCTTGCAAAAGCAGAATTCATAAAAGTTATGCACCTAGGAACTGCCAAAGAAATGTGGGACAAACTCATTAGCAGCTATGAGGGTAATAAGAAAGTAAAGAATGCAAAGATTCAAACCTACAGAATACAGTTTGAACAACTGAAGATGAAGGAAGACAAAACTATTGGAAAATACTTTCTAAGAGTAGAAGAAATCGTAAATGTAATGAAGGCACTTGGTGAAACAATTGATGAACCTTCTTTAGTTCATAAAATCTCGAGATCTCTCCTAGATAGGTTCAACCCAAAGGTCTCTACTATAGAAGAACTTCATGATCTAAAAACCTTGGGGTTTGATCAACTGCTAGGAACATTGACTGCATATGAAATGAGAATAGTTAAAGATAAACCTAACTCCAGAGAAGCATCATTTAAAGTAGACAAGAATGAGGATTCTGAGCCCGATGAAATTGAAGCAAAATTTGTGAAGAGACTGAAGAAGGGATCATGAAAATACAAAGGTAAACTACCTTTCAAATGTTTCAACTGTGGTAGGATAGGTCATTTTTCAAATAAATGTCCCCACAAAGGAAAGGATCAGACATGTGATGATGAGGAGAAGTACAAACATAGAAATTTATTTAAAGAGAAAAACTTTAAGAAGAAAAGTCTGTGCATAAACAATGATGATGATCCTTCAGATGATGAAGAAAATGACTCCTCTATTGAAGATAAACTAAATGAATTCATACTTATGGCCAAAGAGGATTATGATAATAAAATCATAGGGAGTGATGAAGAAGAAGCTATGGTTGACATGGAAGGAGAACTAATCAATGCACTGGAAGAGATTGACAGACTAAGAATCAAGAACAGATAGAAAAGACAATTGTTGATACAGTTCGAGAAAGACAGTAAAGAACCTGATAAAGACCTTGTCCTACTAAAAGTAGAATTGGAAGATGCAAAGAAAATCGAAGAGATTCTGAAACAACAACTATCGGAAAAGAAGGCAAGATGTGAAGCATTAGAACAAGAAGTAGTGAAAACGAGGAAAGAAATGGAGAAGTTTCAAGCCTTGTATAATTAGAATCTGTCAAGTATCAAAGCCTTAGAAGGATTGGCCACCATTCTAAATCAACAAAGGAATCCAAAGCTGAAAACTGGCTTGGGGTATGAAGAGGGATCAAGCAGTGGTAAGCCAGGAAATGAAGAATCCATCAAGTTTGTCAAAATTACAACCAATGACAATAACATTCCTGCAGAAACAAAGGAAGACAATCAGCTGCCCAGGTTGAGTAAGGTAAAAGATGCCAGATCTGAATCTGTGGAACAAAGAAGTAATGTGCTCACTATTGAACGACATCATCAGTCTGGAAGAAATCGATTTGCTTAAAGAAGACAACCATTTTCCAGGTACAAAGAATTCTTCTATGGCTATTTTTTCTACTGTGCTAACTTTGGTCACAAAGCTGTAAATTGTTCCTTAAGATTTAGACATGAACAATTAATATTTCAAAGGAATAAATACTTGCCACAACAAAGAATGATGCAGCCAAGTAACAAACCTTCATTGATTGCCAATTCCCAAATTAAGTCCAGGGACATGCAATTAAAGAGGTCAAGAAATAATCAACAGTCAATGAGTAGACAACGTTGCACCAATAAGTTTGACCTGTTGAACAATGAGATTGAATGCTACATATGTCATAACTATGGAAACAAATCTATTGACTGTCGTTTAAGGGAATATGAACCAGATTCGAAATCTCCTGCTGAAAATGTCAAGTTTTGGAAGAAGAAGGAAAGTGACAAGTGTGGATTAGTGTTGTCCGCTCGAAGAAAAATGAACCCTTGGTATATAGACAGTGGATGCTCCAAAAACATGACATGAGACAAAGGCAAGTTTCCATCTCTAAGTGAAAGCAAATCAAGAAACGTAACCTTTGGAAATGATGCTCCAGGGAAAATAAAGGGCAAAGGGATGGTGAGCTTAAGTAATGGAAAAGGAAAATCCCAAGATGTTCTACTTGTGGACAGGCTGAAACATAATTTGATCAGTGTAAGTCAAATGTGTGACAGAGGATGTGAAGTGTTGTTCATGTCCAAGGACTATAAGATAAAGTCTGTAAACTCAGGACAAGTGGTGGCAAAAGGCATAAGGACAAAAAATAATGTATATGTGCTGAAAGAAAATAGAGAAGAATGCCATCTAAGCAAACATGATGAAAGTTGGTTATGGCATAGGATACTTGGAAATCTAAAATTTGACCACTTAATCAAACTCAAAAACCTCGAGGTAGTAAAAGATCTTCCGAGAATATCAAATCCCCAAGATTCAATGTGTAAACCCTATCAAGTAGGGAAGAAAAACAGGACACAGTTTAAGTCCAAGAGCTTTGCTTCAACAGAGAAACCACTCCAACTAGTTCATATGGATTTATGTGGACCATCAAGACAGGAAGGCACAGGGAAAGAAAACTACTTCATGTTGATTATTGATGATTACTCCATACTTACTTGGGTTTCCTTTCTCAAATAAAAAGCTGAAGCATTTGAGAAGTTTAAAATATTTAAGGCTTTAACAGAGACACAAATAGGAAAGAGGTTAAAGGCAGTAAGATCAGATCGGGGAGGAGAGTTTATGTCAAGAGATTTCAAGGAATTCTGTGATGAACATGGGATCAAGAGAGAATACACAATCCCAAGAACTCCACAACAAAATGGAGTTGTTGAGAGGCAAAACAGAACAATGCAAGAAATGGATAGGTCAATGATGAATGAGAAGAACATTGGTCAAAGCTATTGGGTAGAAGCAATACACATAGCAGTCCATGCGTTTAACAAAGCCCACCTTAGACCATAAAGTGACAAGACACCTTATGAATTATGGTTTGGAAGACCTGCCTCAATCAAACACTTCAGAGTCTTTGGGAGTAAATGCTACAAAAAGAATAATGATGAGAACCTCGGAAAATATGATGACAGGGTTGATGAAGGTATATTCTTAGGGTATGCTACAAACATTAAAGGATATAGATGCTATAATAAGAGGCTGCATAAAATGGTTGACTGTATTGATGTAAAAATTGATAAAGGAATCTCAGCAAGAGAGGTATACAGTAATGAGTCTTCTACAGAAGACACAACTAAAGCTGAAGATGAACATGTCCAAGAATTAGAAAATGAAGACTCTGAATTAGATGAAGACTCAGACACTTAGACAGGCTCAAATCAGTAGTCAACTACAAATTCCTCCTCCAGAATCATTCAAAAGAATCATCCTGCAAGTCAGATAATTGTAGAAAAAGACAAAGGTGTACAAACCAGGAGAAAGCTAATCAAAACCACCAAACAATCTCATATAGCTTTCATATCCATGCTGGAACCCAAGAATTTCAATGAAGCCAACAAAGATGATCACTGGGTTAAAGCAATGAATGATGAACTTAATGAGATTGAGAAAAACAATACGTGGGAGATGGTTCAAAGACCTGAAGGTAAAAACATCATTGGCTCCAAATGGATCTTTAAGAATAGGTTGAATGAGAAAGGACAAGTTATCAGGAACAAGGCAAGGTTAGTCTGTAAAGGTTATGCTCAAATAGAAGGACTAGATTTTGGTGAAACATTTGTGCCCGTAGCAAGATTAGAAGCTATCAGAATGTTTCTTGCCTATGCTTGTCATAAAAGGTTTAAAGTCTACCAAACAGATGTCAAGTCAGCCTTTCTAAATGGAGATTTAAGTGAATAAGTCTATATGGAACAACAAGAGGGTTTCAAACTATCTGATAACCCTGACTTAGCATGCAAGCTGAAGAAATATTTATATTGTTTAAAACAGGCCCCTCGAGCCTGGTATCACAGACTGGATACGTATCTCAAAGACAAAGGGTTCAAGAGAGGAACAGATGACAACAATCTGTATATTAAAATAGAGGATAATAATTTACTCATCGTGCTGGTCTATGTAGATGACATCATCTTTGGATGTAATAAGGATTCATTGGTACAATGGTTTGCTTCTGCCATGGAGTCTGAATTTGAAATGTCTATGATAGGAGAACTATCATTTTTTCTTGGTATGCAAATTACTCAGAGGCACGAAGGGATGTTCATTTCTCAAGAAACATATCTAAGAGAAATGTTGAAAAGGTTTCAAATGGAAGATTCTAAACCTGTGGGTACACCTATGGTAACTGGATGTAAATTAAGTAAGGATGATGATTCACCTGATGTTGATCAAATCTCATATCGATCATTGATAGGAAGCCTGTTGTACATCACAACATCTCACCCAGACATAATGCATGTTGTAGGAATGGTAGGAAGATATCAGGCTACACCTAAACAGAGTCATTTGCAAGATGTCAAAAGGATATTCATGTATTTGAAAGAAACAATGACTTATGGTCTGTGGTATCCCATATATCAAAATCTTCAGCTGACTGCTTATTCAGATGCAGATTGGGCAGACTATGTTGATGAGAGAAAAATCACCAGTGGAGGAGCATTCTTCCTAGGTGACTCCTTAGTATCCTGGCTTAGTAAAAAGAAAGGTTCCATTTCTTTATCAACCACAAAGGCAGAGTACCTTGCTGCTGCTACATGTTGCACCAAGGTATTATGGATGATTCAGACACTTGCATACTTGGAGGTAAAATACACTACACTGATCCCAATTCATTGTGATAACACTAGTGCCATTAGTGTGTCTAAAAATCCCATCTTTCACTCCAAGACCAAGCATATTCCCATAAAATATCATTTTCTGAGAGAGCAGGTCTCCAATCAAATTGTTCAGGTCCATCACATTCCAACCATAGAACAAATTGCAGACATTTTTACTAAACCTCTACCCAAGACACCATTTGAATATCTCAAACAAAAGTTGGGTGTTATCCCATCTCACATGTAAGAAATTCCATCCTGTCAAGGGGAGTCTTGTATTGAGTGCATATCTGATACCTCATAAAATTACTACAATAGCTTAGGGGGAGTGTGTTTTCTTTGACTTTGATGTCAAAGGGGGAGAAAAGGAGTGGTCTGGATCGGATGCTATAGTTGGAGGTCCAAATAGATTAGTGCAGTCGTTTAGGGTTTCCGTCAATGTCAAAGGGGGATATTGTTGGAAGGTTTACAATTGAGAGTAAGCTTGTCATTGATGGCAAGAATAGTGATAATGGAAGAGGAGAAATAGTGAATGTTGGATCTTATTCAGAATCCCCAATGACCATCAGATATGAATTCAGAGAGGAGTAGCACGCAGTAGATGAGAATAGATATCGGGAATTCAATCTAAGCATGGGGTACATCCATCATTGGATCAGGGAGGACCTGCACGTTCATTACACAGTGAAGTGGCGAAATCGCGAAGGTGGACAAAATAGCGAAGCGGAGAAATCACAAGAAGATCTGGGCCATAGGATCTGAGGTATCTACAAAGGCTCAATAGCCGTTAGATATGGTGAAACTACAAGGTGGATAAGTCCAAGAGTCATCCAACTCTCCAAAGCTATGAAGGAATCCTGACCGTCCATCGGGGACAGTCGTGGACTGTTGATCAAGAGGAAGCGTGTCGAAAGATCAGAGCACCACAAAGACTCTATTTTAGAGTCTCACCTATCGCGACTTGGAGTGACGAGAATCTCCATCTAAGGATCAGCGAGATGCGAGATCAACAAAATATCAGGACCATTAGATCACCAAGAATGAGGACCGTTGATCTGAGCTCCATCTCGGAGCTTCGCCCATCGCGACTTGGAGTGACGAGAACATCCATCTTAGGAACAACGATATGCGAAATCGTGAGTTAACCGCAACTATCAGATCAAGGTGTGATCTGGATTGTTGATCCGACTCCATTTTAGAGATTCTCCTATCACCACTTGGAGTGACAAGAACCTCCATCCTAGGAACAACGATATGCAAAATCGCAAGTTAATCGCAGTCGTCAAATCAAGGTGTGATCTGGACCATTGATTCGACTCCATTTCGGAGTTTCGCCTATCATGAGTTAGAGTGATGAGAGCCTCCATCTAAGGAACAATGAGATGTGAGATAGCAAAAATATCTGGACCGTTGATTCATCGAGATCATGGACCATCGATCAAGGTCGATGAAGATCATGAGTTTGCAGCGCCTTTTAGCGCAGGCAGTGGTCACCGCCTGTGGTCACGTGGAGGAAGGACCTAGTGCAGATAAGCTCTGCCTCAGAATTTCAGGGATCACATCTGGTATGAATGCCGAAATACCGAAAAGGTGAAATGTCGCGGTAACTAGTGGTCACCGCCTGTGGTCACGTAGAGGAGGTAGCTAGAGAATCCAAGCTCCTTTTTGGAGCTCGCAACATGAAGAGTCAAGATGCCTCATTGTAGAATCTTCGAATTGTGAAAGTGTGAAACGCATAAATCACGACAATATCCTTCAGAGATAATCCAACGGTTCAGATGAAACTGAAGGAGATCAGAGGGCTACTGTTGCACGTCATAGTGTAACTACTAGAAACCACTGATGGTTTCTGCCAAAGGACTCGAAGACACTTCGGGGTGATTGACAGAGGAGATGAAGAGTCTCTGGGAATCTTCAAGAGGGATGAAGATGCTTGTGGAGGTGATTGACAACTGGATGAGCATTGTAGCCTGTAACTAGAACAGAGAAGGTGAGCTCATCTGTCACAGAGAAGACGAAGAGTCTCAACTGCCAAAGAGGCTGAGGAATCTCAGCATAACATACAGTGATGTTGAACGAGTGGAAAAACGGCCAGAGAAGTTGAAGAGTCATGATGATGATCAGAGAGAGCACTCAAGTTGTGGAGGATATCGACGCGGTATAAGTATGCAGAGGTATTGTGTGCATTGCATGCCCAAGGTGCACAAAAGCTATAAATACACAGTACAAAGAAGAGATGCAGTTCTTGTTGTTGTTGGAGTTGTTGTGGATGTTGTTTTTGAAGGTGATTCATGCATAAAGAAGGATCAGAGTGCAGCAGCTGAAAAGAACAGAAGAAGAACTGTGAAACAAATGGACATGGTGCATAGAGCATAAAAAGCAGAAGAACAAAATGGGCAACGGATGCATGCTGGAAGACAATGAGGAAGTCTGAGTAGCAAAAATCTTGCAAAACAGTGATGAGACTGGTAAGTTTTTATTGAACACTATATCACTGTAATAGGTTTTAGTATTTCATATTCATAATCCAGGGTGGTTGGGAGGTGCTAGGGAGGACTGGTGTCCTGAAAGGTTCAAGTGGGTGCTTGAACACACGGAGTTGGTGCTTACTTCTAGTTGGTTCTAGAGAAACCAAGGATTTTGTGCTTCCTTCTACTTGGTGCTAGAGAAACCAGGGAGTTGGTGCTTCCTTCTAGTGGGTGCTAGAGAAAAACAGAGAGTTGGTGCTCTCGGCAAGTTGCATCTTGCAAAACAGAGGTTGTATTCTCAAAATGAGTTGGTGCTCAAATGTTTGACAATGTAAAGAATGTAAATAATACTTATCATATAAAGAAGAAGAGGTTTTTACCCTGTATGGGTTTCCTTGGGAAATATCTGTCTCTGTGTTTCTCATATATGTGACTGATGTTGTATGTTCCATTGTTCATTTCCCTACATTATTGTGATCATCATTGAGTGCCTTGTAAATATTTTAAAAGAAGCATAATTGTTTAAGAACGGTAACAACTGATTCACCCCCCCTCTCAGTTGTCCAACAGACTTCTCCCTCACGGCCTTCTCTACTCAGTCGTTAAATTGAGCGTACAGCCCCCAACCTTACCCAAATGAAACTTAACCTATGCAGGAGGTTTTGACGGATTACCTAACTCTCTCGCATGCTGAATCTGGATCTTCATGTTGTCATACTACTCAAAATAGTCTAAAACTGCCATTGGAATACCTCCACATCAACAAGTATAAATGAGGTGGCATTATGGGCCCCACCCACATATATACAACCCCTACGCAAAACTTCCTCACCTTCGTTTTGGAGCACACAAGCTTCATTTCCACACCATTCACACCACTGGGATCCTCACCTAGTCATCTTCACAATGGTACCATCATTTTTTCATTTCATTCCCGAATCTCAAGGGCCCCTCTTTGCACCCTAGGCACAGGTACACATCATCCTTACACTATAATTCTCAAATAACTGTCGTATGCACTTCATCTTCAGCTATGCTTCATGACGGGTGTTCAGTTTTGTATGTACAGGTACTCATCCATGACCTCCTTCACACCTTCATTATTTTCCACCATATGGCCCCTTTAGGTATATATTCAAAAATGGCATACACTCACACCCCCTACAAATAGCTGCATATCCCATTCATACCCCTTGAACATTTACCCTCAAGATACTTACACCCAACTCTGTGGTACCATCACCTCCATTGAATTCAGGTACTATCAACCGGTAGAATTCTCACCTTCATGAGTTATCCCACATATATTTACCCCTTGGCATATTGACACTAATGTTGTTCTATCTATTAGGCTTGGGAGTCCTAGTAGTGTTACACCCCAGAGTAAGAACCTCATACTTCTTCTTCATCATCATGCTAACCACCCCATTATGGAATCCCACATCACATTCTTGGTTACATTAAATGCACTTTCACGTTATCATTAACCCTCCATATCATCAAACATCAATTCCTCATCTGCAATTTCATCCTCCATCCATCTAGCTGGTACAAAAACACACCCATGGGCCCCCCACCCTTCATCAATTACATTCCCTACTTGCGCCCCACAAGGCCAAGTGATACTTCATTAGGGCACCTGATTTTGGATGTGTACTTTCGACCCAAATTATTCTTTATTTATTTGGTAATTGTATAAAGAACATTTCAAATTTCAATAGGTAGAATAGATTTTTTCCATCACAACCATCGATAATGTTTTCCTTGGCACATAGAAACCCATGTCACCCTTTGTTGGGGCACCTTACTTCCATCACCATCTCTGCAAGATATTTGTACCATGACCAAACTCTTGAAAATCATAGACATCTATTTACTACACCTCCATATTTTCACCTACCTTACATCTCCTTGTAGTCTCACCCATTCATCACAATTTACCCCACATCTGGCCATCCACCGAACACCAGATCGCTTTTGATGGTTCCTGCCATCCATCAGTACCCCCAACCAAGGGCATGATCCAGATTATTTTCAGCACGAAATGAGAGAGAATATATAATAAATAAATGTACAGAGATATATCATATATCTAATAATATAATAGATATATATCAGAGATATAACCATAAACACAAATATATAGTAATACACAATTTCTATTAATGAGAAAAATGTACAAAACTATCGAAATACAGAGTGAAAGACTCGCTAGAATGGTGGAAACTTCTCTCTGGGAAGAGATGTGATGGTTACGCTCATTCACAAGAAGATGATTGTTATAATGAGGCTCCAAAGGCATTTTAACATAAATAAAATCCAAAACCCTAACCCCAAAAGATGAAAAGACAACAATTTTGTGGACCACATTTTGGGTAGTTTGGTGTATCAACTTCCAAGGGGCGTAACTTTGGCATACGATCTTTGTTTAGGGAGCACAATAGCTCGTTGGAAAGGTATCGATGAGGAGATTCATTTTGGGGGGAAAATTAGAGCATTTGAATTTTATTGAGGTGTCTGATCTTGAAAAAACAACGTTTAGGACCTCAAAATGGCCTCGAGAATTTCGGACCCGAAAAATGCTAAAAATAGTAAATTGCCAACAAACTATTCTGAGCCACTTGGAATAGGTGGGTGGCCACTGATATCCACCTGAATCAATCCTCCCTCATTATGAAGAAATGGTCTCCATTTCTTTGAGTTCCTGAGGGAGAGAGGAAAGCATTTATTGAATCTGAATCTTGGTGATCTATTTTCCTTGCGAGAGAAGTTGCATTGCTTAGCTTGTTGAAGGTTTTCACAAACCTGTTGCTGGCAGGGTTGATTATGTTCAACCAAAATGTTGCATCTTGGATTTATTGGGAAGTGTGTAGGCACCCTTGTAGGTGAAGAAACAATATCTTCTTTCTCTTATGCAATCTACTTTTGTTGGATAGAAAGGTCTTGGGCCAAGTGCTATAGAGGGAAAACCCCCTATGGACTACACTAGGGTTCTAAAGTGCAGGCAGAGCTAACCATCTAAAGTCTCCTACTTTTAACAACTATCCTGACATTACCCCACAATCATACATAAAAAACAAAGTATAGGGATCCGGTAAGCTTACCTTAAACTACGCGTCCGATGTCGATCCCTTTGCGCTCAGTTGTTTCTCGACTAGAGATATCCTCCCAAGGCCAACCTGCATTCACCAAAAGACAAACAAGAAACTACAATTATGCATTCTATATATGGATTAGTGGGTTAGATATCATAACCAAAATACAAATAAATCATAAAGATTGAAGACATCATTTGGTAGGACAGAAAATGTATTTATTTATACTAATCTCACAAAGTCACTTAGAATATGAGACCGACAACTAATCCTCGAACTCGGTCTTGGGCTCCTCTTCACCATGCCCAATTTCTTCCATGTATTATTCTCCTCTTCAGTTCTCTCTAGGGAAATGGAAAGGATTTGCAATGGAGGAAAAAGGGCTAGAAAAAGGAATTATGGATCAAACTCACAATGTGGTTGCAAAATATTGGGGCAAAGGGGGGATACTGAAATGGGTAGAGTTTCTTTTCTCTCATGCTTCTTGTTTGAAAGGGACCCCAACACCTTCTTTTATAGGCCAAAAATATAGTTATTCGGTTGGATGACCGGCTATGGGTCGTCAAATGGTTAGGTAACTACCCAAAAACCCGTATCCCTTTGCAAATTTTTATTTTTCATGCTTTTTGTGAATATACGTGGGCTGTAATGGTGCAATAAGCATGTGTACACAGGAAGTAGTGGTGAAGGGCACATACCTCTTCAAAAAATGGTTTTTTAGAAGAGTTGTTTAATGATGGCTTGGAAAAAATAGCAAGTAAGATGGCCTGATGCCAGGTATGCATGTTTGGTGCAATTTAGGGTTATAACATATGCACCCTAATGTGTGAGGTCAGAAGAGCATCTGATGGCTGAAATACATTACAAATATTCACCAACATACGAAGTGAGTGAGCCCATAGACCAGAGTTCAGGAGGTGCCATCTGCAAAAAAATAATTTGTCTCACCGAGGTGGGCATACCCATGCTCAGGATAAAATAAAATCATGGCTTCCAATCAAATACACTACAAATCCATGTCATATAACTATATAAAGTGTAGCCACAAGCAATACACATTAGATCTACATCTCAAAATCAAAATATATACATGTATAGTGTCCATATTCAAGAAGCTAATGATGCCTGATGGTTGGAGATGAAACCTTTAGAGCTCGAGAAACAACTTCAAGATCTTCAAAACTCGGGTAGGAGTGTAATATCAGTGTATGACTTCACTACCCAGAGGTCTTCAATGGCTCATCGGGAACAAAAAAGAGGATCTCAGTGATCAGGCAAATAACTTCATTGATTTTGAACAAGGACTTGATTGGTCTTTCAGGGTGGTCGGGCATGAAGACAAGAGAAAAACTATAGAAGGGCCGACTCAATTTTAGTAAAACTTCCCCTGGACAAAAGCACAACAAATGATGAGACTCAGGAAGCATGGCATTGACATAATTTCATGATGCAGGAGGCAACGCAAACTCTCCATATGTTTGGAAGGAAAACCAAACGGGGGAGGACATAGCTCTATGTAGCGAGAACAACTTCCTAAGGTCATATTAAATCCCATAGCTTGAAGAACAAATGGAAGGATGTGCTTTGTCTAAGGGCAACTCATTGTGATGCCATCAAAAAAGAAAATACTTTTCCCTTCCTCTTTTTGGGGTATATTTGATTTTTTTTGTCTTTTTCAATAATTTTGGAAATCTTGAAAAATAATAAAAGAATGCTACATTACAAAAGAGGAACGAGTGTTGCAGACATACTAGTTCCAAGAGCAAGAAACAAACTGATGCTCAGAGCAAGGAGACATATGTAGGAAAAGGAAACTCAAAAAAAATCTTCCATGAGTCAAGGTGTCAAGACGTAGAGGCAAAGAGCTACAAGGCTTGTGTATAAGGCATGCTTCAGATGGTTCAATTGAAAGCAACATGGAGCCAGCATTAGGCCAAACACGCAAGAATGCAAATGCAATTAATAACACACAATGATAACATCCTTCGATGTAATTTTAATGAGCCAAGAGAAGGTAAGATCAGAAGTTTTTCATTTTTAGAGAGTCTGAAAAAGCATAAAAGATGAATCCACTAGGGTACCTTTTTCGAAGGTAGTCTAGTCGGTTCGAAAAAGGGATAAACTAGCACCGAAAAGATGTCTATTCAAAACCATTTTAAAGAGTGTGATAAATACAAGATCACTCGAAAATATTTTCATATTTAAGGAGTCTGAAAAGAGCTTAACTATGGACTCGCTTCCTTTTTCTAGATTAAGTCTTCCTAGCCTAAAAAGTGAAATTTACTAAAGAGAACTCTCCCATCGAGACAAATCTCCCAAGGTGTACCTTTTTCCTCCTTAATCTACAAGCCAGAAAAAGGGGTAAACTCTTGCCAGTAGATGTTTTTCTAAACCAATTAATGAGTGTGAAAGAACAAGGTCACTCAACGATCTTTTCAATTCTAGGGAGTCTGAAAAGAGCTTAACTATGGACTCCGTGGGGAGTTCCTTTTTTTCATAAATTTAGTCCCTCAAGCCCGAAAAAGGGTTAAAATTATACCTAAGAATGTTGCAGTTACTTCACACACACCTAGGATTTATTTTTCCTAAGGTTTTTCCTTGTTTATTAGTCATAATTAGTCATTATCTAGTCTCCTATATTTTAGGAGAGAATATTCCACCTAGAGAATATTCTCTTTCAGTTGACAGTTCAGTTTGACTAGTTGAGTTGAGTTTAGATGTTGCATTGGTTTCATCACCATGCAACATTGGGATCATCACCATGCTAATTCGACCTTTCCTTAGGATCATCACCAAACTAGTGCATTAGCCTTGATTCCCTGAGTTAACTCCTCAGTACTCTTTGTTCAGTCAGTTAACTGAAGACTAGCTGACTAGTTAACTTAGCTAGGTGGCAGTTCACTCCCATAACTGCCTGAGAGACTAGACTAGGTGGCAGTTTACTCCCGTAACTACTAGTGTGTATCCAGATCAATCTAGACCACCACTATGTCTCATTAGTTACTCATGTATCCTATATCTGTTGTAAATTATTCACTCTTTGATTGTGGAATACGGTTAATGAGAATTCTTTCATTCTTCCTCTCCTTCTTCTTCTTTCTCCAATTCTCTCTGCAAATGTGTGTATTATTTTTTAGCTATATATATTATGTGTAGGTTCAACACATTTACATGGTATCAGAACTGACGGACTGCTAAGCAAAATCTACACCAAATTATTTTTGCAAGTACTGAAGATTGAAGAACGCAGAAAAGATGGAATGTATGTTTTACTCACCGATAATACTTCTCACGCCTCATAACTATTTGGAGTGGAAGCCAAAGATTCTACTTTTTCTCAGAAGTAGATGCTTATACCAAATAACCATGGCAATGGAGGTAGAGCCTAATTCCACCGATGAGAAAAATGACTTTCTCAATAGACAAGATATGGCCATAGGATTTATCTGCTTGACTATTTCTCCAGAAATTCTCCACCAAGTATGTGATGTCACACAAGAATTCACTCCAAATGAATTATGGACTAGATTGGATGTTCTATTTGGGAATAAAGAATATTGTGAATATTTCATGCAGGAGATTGGAAAGATAGAGCCAGAAGAGAAGCCATCAGAAGATCAAGCCTCTTATTATGAAGAGTCTTCTACAAAAGTATGTGCAGAAATTTGTATTCCATTAATTGAAGATAACGTCTACTCCATTTCAGATTTGTTTTCTAAAATTCATGTGGAAGATATATGGCATGCATCTCAGGAGTCACATGCAGACACTTTTGCATGCATCTCAGGAGACAAAAAGAGAGTTGCGCAAATCAGACTCCATTATGATATTTTCTGAGCAAAATTTTCAAAACCAAATTGGATATTTGAATTCCTCTCGGGAAAATATCCAATTTCAAAACACAATCATCTGAAACAGAGTCTGGGAAGTGAAGTTATGATCGTTTTAAAATCAACAAAATTTCAGCATTTTTCCGGAAACGGCCACACGGTTTTCAAAATTTCATCCAAAATTTATTTGGATATTATTCATTACAAGAAGAGAAAGTGGATATGTGTGGAAATATCAATGATGCATCTACTTCATCAAATCCATGCAGACATCTACATATTCAACGAAATCTTCAACGAGCACAAACTTTCACAGTTGCAAGGTCTTCTTGGAGTGAAGGACAAGGTTGCTTAGAAACTGCTTT
>ML783270.1:122127-138862 GCA_009831015.1 Picea engelmannii | reverse complement strand
ATCCTATATCTATTGTAAATTATTCACTCTTTGAGTGTGGAATACGGTTAATGAGAATTCTTTCATTCTTTCTCTCCTTCTTCTTATTTCTCCAATTCTCTCTGCAAATGTGTGTATTATTGTTTAGCTAGATCTATTCTATGCAGGTTCAACACATTTACAGAGAATACTCTTCTAGCAAACCAACGCTCCTAAAGTGTACCTTTGTTCGTACAACTGATCATCCAGACCGAAAAAGGGGTAAACTACCGCCAGATAGACCTACCTTCAAATTTTAGTTTGGAGAGCGTGAAGGGTGACAAGATCGCTCGAAAATCTTTTCATGTTTAAAGAGTCTAAAAAGGGCTTAAAGAAGACTCGTATTTGTTTGGGAGTCTCGAGGGTGAGCTCAAGAGTGATAATGAATCATGCAAATAAGGCTCAAAACTCGTAATCAGGGAAAAACTAGTAAGGACTCCCAAGCCTATAGTCATTAACGACAGCATGGACGCCAAAAGAAATGAGGATCTAACTAGGGAATTCATGTAAAGGCAGGCTCTACCACTAAATTACGACACTTCTAAAGCAACAATTATAGTTCTGTGTCTCTACTCGATGGGGTCTATCCTACAGCAAAGCGAAAAAGACAACGAAATGAAGAAAGTGGAGGTGGAAACCTAACTTAGATGCAAAAAGTTGGAAAAATGACTTTTTACCAAAGGATCTTCAAAAATGACCCAACTCTCAAAAATTTTCCCAATATCAAAAGTAACATGTATTGTGAGATCCCATAAGAAACTTAGGAACCATACTAAATGATTTTTAAGCTAGAAAAAATGATAAAAGGGGCCAAAAAATGACAAAAAGGGGCCAAAAAATCTATAAATAGAAGTTGCCATCTCATTATCACCATTGTAAATTGAGAATTGACCAAAAAGTCAAAAACACCCATTTTCCAAAACAATTGATTATGGGAGCTTCAATGGATGAAATGAACTTTTGCTTGGACCAAGTAAGTATAAAACAACCCCTCTTGCAATTCAATACTTCCCTTTTAGTTAATTTTAGCTTTTTGGGGGGGCGCACACTCTTAAAAAAGGTGTGGCCCTGCTTGTATGTTGGTTTTCCAAGGACAGCCTGCGTATGCCCGTGGGTAGAAAACAACCTGCCCACATGCATATGCAACTGTGCTCAATATATCCCGCGTACACCCCTAAACATATGGAAAAAATTAAAAAAGCAATACTTAACTCCCCTTTGAAACTGTCATTTTGCAAGATGTACGCTCATTGGAGAGAAAGGGAGAATGAAGACATTGATTCTTTGGTCTTAGAAGACCCTGCTGCACTAGTTGCATTATCACAATGTGGATTCTTGAAATTCTTCTGGTGTCCATTTATGCGGGCACAACCCAGACTACTAAACACCTTGGTAGATTATTGGCACCCTGACGCAGAGGCATTTATGCTTGAAGGACAGGCGTTGACTCCAACGACTGAGGATATTTATTTTCTGACTGGAATCTCAAGGAGAGGGGAACCATTCAACCTTCGTGTTTCCTCTTGGGCATCACAACGTTGAGGAGTTGATTGGACTCCATTGCAAAGCCGACACAGATAAAGTGGGTTCTCAGGTGTTGATCCACAATATTTCAAACCTATCACTGAAAGTGATAGTTTTACTTATTGGGCAGATCATTGGATCTGTGGCCTTACATCAGGCCTCCCGAGTGCACATGTATTGTGAGGTTTAGTGATTAAATGCACAATTTTTCGACCAGAGGACAACCATGCTTGATTGCATGAAGAGCCAATTAACAAAGTGTCGTGTGCAAAGAAACAAAAACTTCGGGTTTGGGACTGTTCCGTGTTCCTTTTTCTTCAAGAGGGTACCCAGTCTAAGTCTGTGAGAGACAGTACGAGGGCACATGGACTCTAACCCAATAGTGTACAGATGGGCGGCATTGTTTCTGAAACAGGGGGGAGGGAGGACCATTCAGGCCTTCAATGATAAATTTTTCAATTGGTGGTCTCAACAGATTCTAGCTATAAAGGACTACCCCTATGCCAGGATCAACTTCTCCAGGGATCCTGATATGCATGTACTTCTCGGAGTAGAACGAGGAGAGATAGGTATGTTTGTTTTTCAAAGTTATTTAATTTTTATTTCTTTATATATATATATATATATATATATATATATATCATTTTTATGTGTATCATAGTATCTGACAACTATGTATCTATTATGTACAAATGTGGGACCAGTGCATCCAGCAGACTTCTTGAGGACCAGGTGGCATCCCCGACCAGAGGCAGGACCAGCCTCGGTCGATGGACCAGCAATAGGGTCACCTCTAGCCGGAGATGCTGAGAGAGTTTTGAGATGGGTGGAGCGAAACCTCACTGCACTCACTCGCACAGTCCCTATGGCAGAGATCAAAGATCTACCACCATCGATGCAACCTCATGTAGTTGGGGTGCCATGGACCTAGGTCCAACTTTTCTGGTGTTTGGAAAACATTGTTGTTCACTACAGCAGGGCCAACAAGCCTCGACCTTAGCTAGGTTGGACTACTTATGTGTCGAGGGAACTTTTGTATATTTTTTAGGGCATAAGCCCCATGACTCTTACTGGACATATATTTTTGAGGCACTTGTGCACGCCTATGTACTCTGATACTTTCGATATATATATATGTGTATTTACATCTTCTTATGTATTATGGATTACATTTATTTACAAATGTATTTACATGTGCGTGTGTGTGCTTTTTCTTACATGTGTGCAATATGCCAATCTAATACATGATTATCTAGAGTATCTGTGATTTGATTCAATCTCCTAGGAACATGGACATACATAATGTAATCAAAGATTCTTTCTAAGAGACGTACCCTAAGAAACTTTTGGTGTAGATCAGGATCGTAAATGCTGTAAACTCTATTTAACTGAGACATAACCAACTGAGTATCTAAGTAGACCCGGAGGTGAGAGATACCATGCGACAAATCATCATGAAGAAACTCTAAAATTGCATTGTATTCGGCGACATTGTTTTTGGCATCACCTAAACAGATACCTCCTGAAGATAGCAACTAGCCCTGAGGTGTGAAAATCACCCAAGCTGTGGAAGAAAGCCTCTAAGTGTGTCGACTAGCGCTGCCCGCAAACCCAACGAACACCTCTAATTCACTTGACATCTGCCACAGTGAAAAATATGACATCAAAAATGACACGTCCATAAAACCAAAAAGACAAAAACTAAAAAGAAAATGTATCAGAAATATACATATGTACAATAAGTCACCCAAGGAGAATCACCTACGAGTAATACTTCTCGAGGTAGAGCCCCTTTCTAGGCTTCGCCAAAGAATTTCCCTCAAATTCCACCAGATGATAAGTTCCCTTATTTAGAACCTCCTTCATGATGAAAGATCTGAAACACATGGGTTTGAACTTGCTTACCCTGAGTGGATCCTTATATTGGTCATAGACCAGGACAAGGTTGCCTTCAGAGAAAATCCGAGGGTGAATGGACCAATCATACTGACACTTGACTTTTTTTTCTTGAGCCTCGTTAGCCAAGGCTGCACCATGACATTCCTCATTCAGCTACCCGATATATAGTAAGCGCTCTTCAAGTGGTGAAATGTCTGAAAATAACTGTACTACCAACTTTAGAGATGGGATCTAGCACTCTATTGGCAAAACTACTTCCAGCTCGTAAACGAGTTGAAAAGGTGAGAAACTGGTTGTAGTATTAATAGACGTTTGGTAGGCCCATAATTTCAAGTACAACATCAAATGCCAATTTGAATTGGCCGAATTGATCGTTCGTTGTAGAATAGTCTTAAGAGATTTATTCATGTCTTCCACCTGACCATTCGCCTGTGGGTAGTAGGGTGATGAATGTTCTTGTCTCAACCCAAGCTTTGATGTTAACTTGGACATCATTTTATTCTGAAATTGATTGCCATGGTCAGTGACAATCTGTCTCGGGACACCGAACCTTGCTATTATCTGGTTAAACAAAAAGAGAGTTGTTGTCTCACCATCATATTTAAACGTTGGCATAGCCTCGACCCACTTCGTGAAGTAGTCTACTGCTACGATGATATAATGGTGCCCCCTTGCTGAAGGGGTCTTGCATGTTGTGTAATCAATCCCCCACTTGGTGAAGGGACCATATTTGATGATGAGAAACATGGGAGCGGGGTGTGCCCTCATCTTTCGAGAGAATATCTGACATGGGTGGCACTTCTTCACCAATTCAACACAATCATTGATTAATGTTAGCCAAAAGTAATTGGCTCATAGAATCTTTTAGGTTGTTGCCAACCCAGACAAATGACTACCACATTCTCTAGTGTGGCAATCATTAAGCATGATTTCCACTTCTTCATGAGTGAGACATCGGTGAAGGATGCAATCTACACCTCAACGATACAGAGTTTCCTCGAGTATGAGATAGTTCTTGACTTGATGGCGTATACGGCGATGCACATCATGAGAAGCAGAGGTGGGGCACTTCAAAGTCTGGAGATAGACTAGTATATATCCATACCAGGGGTCCAAAGATGTGATAAAAAACATGTCTCCTTTAATAGGCGACTCCTCGGGTATAATATCACCTGATTCGATCAGAAGTTTCGAGATGAATTCCGCGCAGACCAACAACTTTTTGTATTTCGCCGAAACAAAATCCAAGTCAAATTATTGGAGGATAACTATCCATCTACTGATCTTTCCATCGATTACGCGTCATGTCAACACGTATTGAAATGGATTCACAACAGGAAATGATGGTGGTCTTACGAAACAAGATGTAATGACGGAACCGTTGGATAGCATGAAATGCTGCCAACGCAAGTTTTTCAACGTGTGAATAATTGAGTTTTGGTCCAACAAGGCCTCGGCTCAGGTAATAAATCACGTATTCTTCAATAAAATCATCCTCTTGAACTAAGACCACACCAATGGTCGACTCTGTCGCAACCAAGTACAATAAGAAATATTTATTATAATTGGGTGGCCGAAGCAAAGGGGCAGATGTGAGTGTGTGTTTCAACGCTTTGAAAGAGCATTGAGTGGCTTCATCCCAATGAAAAGGAATGTCCTTCTTTAGTAAACGCATGAATCCCTTTATGATCTTGGCATAGTTTGAGATGAAACGCCATAAAAAGTTTCATTTTCCCTATAAACTCTGAAGCTGAGAGACTGTGCATGGGGGAGGCAACTGAACTATCACCTCAACCTTTAGAGGATAGACCATGATCCCTCTCGTTGAAACTATGAAACCTAGCAGATGACCCGATGTTATGCAAAAACTACATTTGTTTGGATTAGAGCGAATCTGGTAATAGCAACATCACTCAAAGATGAATCGAAGGTGTGTGGGATGCTCAGATCTCTTACAAGATCGTGATGTTAAATCATCAAGATAAGCCTCAACTATGTGTTTGATATTGTGTAAATAAAAAGACATGGCCCACTGAAAAGTAGCTTGAGCATTTTTTAGACCAAAAGGCATCTTTCGATAAGCGAATGTACCCCACGAACAAATGAAAGCAGTTTTGTGTTGGTCTTCAGGTTTGATATGTATCTAATTGTATCCCAAAAATCCATCCATGAAAGAGAATACCTTGCAACTTGCGCATTCATTGACTATATGGTCAATAAATGGTGTGGGGAAATTATCCTTTGGACAGGCCTTGTCCAAATCATGGAAATCAGTACATATTTGAATCATACCCTGTTTTTTGTTGACTGGAACGGGATTTGACACCCATTGAGTCAATTGGACGGGGTAGATGAAACCATCTTTAAGTAGTTTCTCTACTTTAGCCTTAATAACTGCTGCTTTCTTAGGATTAATCGGACGAAGCTTCTATCAGACTAGCTTAGCTTCAAGATATGTCGTGATTTCATGTTCAACGATTCTTGGATCTATTCCTGGTATTTCCTCGTAAGACCATGCAAACACGTCGCAAAATTATTTAAATAAATCCTTGTAGATTCGAATCTCCTCAGGGGGGCAGTCCGCTCTGACGAAGACATTATCCACGACGCCAGGGGTTCTGGAGATATCAATAGGTATTTTTTTAGCAATGTTTTCCATATTTCCTTTAGCGTAAACTATGTGTGTAGCCAAAGGATTGATAGGACAAGACCTATCTCCAATCATATTCAAAGTGAATTCACCTGCTTCAATTCTTCTTAACTCTAGGAGGAAATAAGATCTGTGACAGAGATCATCCCAGGGTCTATCTGGACTAGTCATTGCCTCAATAATCACCTCATATGAGGGAAAGACTAAGTCTAAAGAATCAATATCGACGAGGGAACCTTGAGCCCAAATAGGCTCGAGAACTGGATCTAACTCTTGTGCGAGAGACGGATCAAGATCGATGGAAGCTTGTTGGACTATAAAGTATGCAACCTCTACCACGGACAAAGGCATGGCCATGCCATGGTGCCCTCCCTTCCATCATGGTTGATGGGGAAGGAAGAGTCCATGAATCATCAAAGTAAGTCATACGAAATGACGAGACTTGAAAATTTTCAACCTTAGGCTGGTCGGGGACAGTTGATATGAACTTAACACCGCCAAAAGGAGGCGGGTATTAGAAAGTAGCCATCAAAGGTGGGCACAAACCAACCCCTATGTTGACGATGTCATGTTGAGGGTTATCAATCATCGGGACCGTAGATGCCCCCAATGAAGGGTCAGGATGGGAGAAGGACAACTGATCAATGGACATGATTTGGCCCTCATGTGGAAACAACAAGACCTGGAAAACTGTAGCGACCATTGCATGCATAGAATAGGTCCAACTCCTTCCTAACAAGAGATTGTAGTTGAGAGACGCATTGACCACTTCAACCTCGATGCACATGGTCTTCCCCCCTAACCGCACAGGGAAAGAGGGGATGATTCCATGTGGTTAGAACAAACAATTGTTGAAAGAGGTAAGAAGAGTAGGTGATGGAGACAAAACGGGTTGGCCAATGGCCTTCCAACAAGACAAAAAAATCACACATGTCGAGGCATCCTCATCAACCACCATGCAGAAAATGTTCCAGGTAAAATTTTTTGTGGTGTAAGCCACTACTATCTTAAACGCCACGTGGTAAGGGAGATGAGCTTTTAAGTCGGTTATATAAAGCATGATCATTCCTGGATTACAAGTCTCAGTAGATCCTAAGGTAGCTAACAGAGCCCTTCTCTAGGAAGGGCAGCTCTGGAGGACCTCCAAAGAGGACATTGTATAAGGGGTTTGAGTCAAATCCTCCACCATAAAGTAGTTATGGGCAGCCCTTGCATTTGGATTGTGGGAATCTTTCTTGAACGCACCTTTTGGGATGTGTGTCATTGTTTCACCCAACATATTATAAATGTGGAGGGGAAGAGGTGGGTTTTCATATTCTTTACCCTTCTTAGAGGTGTTTGGCATTCCGTAGTTGTGTGTCCTAGTTGCTATATCAACGTTACCTTTCAACATATACAAATCTATAGACGAAGGATTACTCGAAGATGGAGGGGTCCCTGACTTCCCCCTTCCACGCTCGAAGAGGCTTGAGTTAAATTTTTCCCATGTGGAAATGGGTTTGTTAATATTGCAGGCTATTGTTGTGCCAATAACTTATGGGCCTCCGCAAGCTGAGGGCACAGGTGAGTCGGATGGTCTTTCATGCAAAGATTACATGGATACTTTGACTTCTTCTTTTCTATGTTGCCTCTGCCAACATTATTGGTAGGTTTCTTATCCCCCTTACCCTTATTTCATTATTTATTCTTCTGTGAGGTTGTTGGGTGGCCTTCGGATTTTTCGATTGCACACTGTGTACATCCAACATTTGAGTAGGATGAGAAACCGAACCAATGGTCTGACTGGCCACTGTCTGTTGTATTGACAATTGTTTTAATTGATTTGATAGTTGATCAATGGGCTTCATTTGCGCATAACCAACAATACCATCGACATGTGGTACAAATATTTGTCTGGTCTTGTCAAGTATCGATTGTGGTGCATCTGGAAAAAATTCATAAAGTAAACCAGACTTAGAGTAAATCAACTTTAGTTGTTGAGCTCTCATTATCGCTTCTTCTTCTTAAAAGACCCCCGACGTTGCTATGTCTTTGGATAGTTGATGTACCAAAGACTTAGGGAACCACTCAAGTAGGAATGCTTGTGGGACTGGTACTTTTATCAAACTCTTCTAGCATCTCCATTCTCGGATGTCATCTGAGATATGGTTTGCTTTTGTCTACTCAAAGTTGGCCAACAATTCGGTCTTGACGTCGTATCTCACAGGTAATTGAAAATGGTTTAAGAAAACCTTTACCAATTCGCCAAAGGTAGATTATCTTGAGTGGTCGAGATCAATGTACTATTTCGTAGCACTCCCTATGAGAGTGTGTTGAAACAAATGCAACTGGACGGAGTCATCTCTCAATGAGTTGGGCGAGCACCATAAATGGAAGGTAGTTACATGATCACCTGGATCTTCATTAGGCTTAGCTTCGAACTTTGGGATGTCCAAAGGAAACTTGGTTGGCATAGGAGGCCAATGCGGATCATGACAGATGGGGTCATTTAATAACCTTGTCAAGTCTAGCAAGTGCAAAGTTGCCATAAACGACAATTTGGGTTGTTGATTATAACCAAGGGAAAAGGATCTTGGAGTTTGGCCAGCACTAGGTTGCCAGGAAAAGTTAGGTTGTTGGCCAGGGTTTTGGTAATAACCATGTCCATGACCAGCATATGGGTTTTGTACTTGTTGAGGTGTCATTGGCTGACTCTTGTAATAAGACATAGAAGGTTGGGATTGTGTTGCATTCCAAGGATTTTGGGAAGGGTTTCCCATGTTGATCTGATGGGCATAGATCTTGAGCCCTGCCTGGGATTCCATTGGCTATGGAAGGGGTTGCCCCTGGTCGACATCCCTGATGAGGGAATTGATCCCTGCCATGGATTCCAAGGTCCTTGTGAGGAAGGAATTCTTGAGTTTTCCCCCTGTGCAAGAATAGTAACCTACATAGGATTTTGTTTTCCATAACCGGGGTTGCCCCCCGGATGAGATGGAAGCTGATGAGAATGTGTTGTTACCAAACGTGTCGAACAAAGATAATAGCATTGAACCTACTGGCATGCTATAAGAAGGAAGTCCTTCACTACCTACTCCAAACGAACTAGGAAGTCCTTCACTACCTACTCCAAACAAACTATAGTTTATGTTCGACCAAGCGGAGTTCTAGTGAGCACTGCTGAGCAAAGGTGATGAAGGAGGTATATGACCCCCTCCATAAGAGAAAACATTATAGCGAGCTGAAATGCCCCATGTGGATCCTTACAGAGGAGCGTTCAAGATCCCTGTCCCTGGGCCTAAAGTCTATAGAGTAGAGTAGGAAAGGACAGAGTTTGTATTGAATCCAAGCATCCCATATGAGAACGGAGGGCTTGTCGCACTCTAGGTGAAAGGAGCAGTGATTTTTTCCATAGACAGAATTGGACCATTACCCAAGGTAGATATGGTCGATACCATAGTGGTCCAGACTGGCAACAGTTGGTTTGGAGGTGAAAAACCCCCTGTAGTGATAGTTGTAGAGGGAGTATGAGGATTCCCTGAATAAGTAACAACATTTGTCTCCATCGTTGCTTGTGACACTACCTAACGCTCATAAGGGTCAACCTATATGATGATGGGCACCGATAGATCATTGATCGAAGGGTTATACAGACCAAGAGCTTCTGCTCCAAGGTCAGAAATGGTTGGTTCCTCCAAAATCAAATGTTCTCCTCTCGGAGATGGGTTGGGCTAAGTTTCTTGTGGCTCAGTCACCTCAAAAGAACCTTGTTGGTCTAGTCTTCGCCTTAGTGGTGGCGGGGGTGGATCTAGATTAAATGGCGGCAAGCCAAGAATCCTTCACGACCGGAAGATCTCCTGATCCTCCACGATTTGATAAGATCAATGAAACACTAGGGATTTATATTAACGTTAAAGACCAACATACCCTAGAAAAATCTCCTATGAGATAAGACAAGCATATCACTAGCTAGTTGGAAGAACAGTTACACCACCCAACACTAGAGAAACTTACCGGTGCAAGTGCAACTCGAATACGAAAGAACCCTCTGGTTATACTCTGCAAATCATGACCCAATGTCTTTCATAGGTACCACAGTATACCCCCGCATTCACCTGTGTAAGTCACTAAGATAAAGGAAACTAGGTTTCCAACACGCGAATAGTCACCAGGCGGGTACAGTCGACAGTCGGGTGGACCGCAATGAGTAGGGTATCAAGATCAAAACCTATCAAGGGTATCGAAAGCAAGTGTTCTGGAGGACGACTAAGGACCTCGAATGGATTCGAGACCCATGAAGCTCTGTGGAAAATGCGATCAATGGAATCCCAAGATAATCCCTTTATATGCGTTCCCCACTACACTTGGTCTGGCTTTGGAGGGGTTATCTCCGCTACCTTTCCGCACGCGACCTCGTGTTTATCCCCTGTGTTCGAGGGGGGTCCTAGATAAATTTCATGGTTACTGGACTTTTAAGCACTCCCTAGCATGGACTCCTATGTTTGTTTTTGTAGCCTTGAAGAGTTTCTTCTCCAATCCTAAATCAAGGCTCTAGCCTAGAATAAATTGATGGACCCTACAAACACAAAGTCTAATAACTTTTAATTAAGCATTAATTTTAGTGGTTGTTTTAAGTAAAAGGGAACAGAAGTGAAACCAATGATTTTATTTAAGATACGAAAGAGAATAGCATAAAATGAAACTGAAAACAAACTACTTCTTCTTCACAAATAAAGATTTGCCAATTTAAACTCTTTAACCAAACTTTTTAGTAACTACTTTTCTCAGATCTTTGAAAGAAAAACCTAAAACAATATTTCGCTCGACTACGATCTACTTAATGTCCTAAGTATTCAAATAAATAACTTAAGAAAAACTTTATTTTTCCTTGATAAATAAAACAAATAACCTAAACTACGTATACCAAACAAAGAAATGAAAAAAAAAAATTATTGTTTTATGCTTCAAAACAAGAAATTTGAAAATGAATTATTTTCTTTTCTTCTAAAGAAAAAAAGGGAAAAATGAAGACAAGACAAGACCAAGAAATGACTTATGGCCCACTATGGATCACATGGAGTCGTTGACAATACCAAATAGGCAGATCATAACAGACTCACAAGCTTGTCTAAAAACCCTAATAAATAAAACATAAGAAATCTTTGATGAACAAAAGTTATACTGAGGTCAGACCTAGGCTACAAAATGTTATAAAAGAGACCAGGACTGGATCAAGGAAACCCATGAGAAGTATGACTTTTGACAGGGAAGAGGATGACTGCCTCTTCTTTAAAAATGATTTTCTCAACACATGCACGCTACTGACACTTCAACAACCTGTGTATGTACATGGGCTGTCTAAAGGTAGGGAGCGTATGTATGCGTGAAACCCCACTACAAGTCATGTACACCTATGTAACTTTCTAAAAAAATAAAACAACATTCAAGCTGTCAAGATAAGGAATACTGGTATGGAAGACCAAAATCCCTTAAATACTCAAACACTTACAGAAACTCAGAAAAATGAAATTAAACCAATTAAAACACCCAAAAAGAATATCCCCTAAAAAACCCTAGAGGCTTCCCCAGTATGGTCGTCAATTCTGCTATAGTGGGAAAACCCCCTATGGACTATACTAGGGTTCTAAAGTGCAGGCAAATATAACCGTATAAAGTCTCCTACTTTTAACAACTATCCCGACATTACCCCACAATCATACATAAAAAAACAAAGTATAGGGATTCGGTAAGCTTACCTTAAACTCTGTGTCCGGTGTCGATCCCTTTGTGCTCAGTTGTTTCTTGACTACAGATCTCCTCCCAAGGCCAACCTACATTCACCAAAAGATAAACAAGAAACTACAAGAATGCATTCTATATATGGATTAGTGGGTTAGATATCATAACCAAAATACAAATAAATCATAAATATTGAAGACATCATTTGGCGGGACAAAAAACGTATTTCTTTATATTAATCTCACAAATTCGCTTACAATATGAGACCAGAAAATACTCCTCGAACTTGGTCCTGGGCTCCTCTTCAACGTGCACTAACTTCTTACACATATTCTTCTCCTCTTCGGTTCTCTCTAGGGATATGGCAAGGGTTTGCAATGGAGGAAAAAGGGCTGGAAAAAGGAATTCTAGCTCAAACTCACAATGTGGTTGCAAAATATTGGGGCAAAGGGGGGATACTGAAATGGGTAGAGTTTCTTTTCTATCATGCTTCTTGTTGTAAAGGGACCCCAACACCTTCTTTTATAGACCAAAAAGATAATTATTCAATTGGGTGACCAGCTATGGGTGATCAAATGGTTAGGTAACTACCCGAAAACCCGTATCCCTTTGCAAATTTTTATTTTTCGTTCTTTTGTGAGTATATGTGGGTTGTAATGGTGCAGAAAGTGTGTGTACGTAGGCAGTAGTGGTGCAGGGTGCATACATCTTCAAAAAAATGATTTTTTAGAATATTTGTTCAATGATGGATTGGAAAAAATAGCAAGTAAGATGGCCTGATGCTAGGTATGCATGTCTAGTGCAATTTAGGGTTATAACACCAAGGCTCTAGTGGTTGCAGTGTCCTTCTATTCAAATTTTGAATAGATTGTGAAGAGGTTGAATTTTGCAGTATGAGAGATTACCTTGTGGCACTGTTTTGGTGGGACAATAGTTGGAACTATCTCTGGTATCCTATAGAGATGAACCCCCAGAGTAACAATGAAACTATAGGGTCAAGGCTCATAAATAGCATGGTGCTTCCACATATATGGCTGGATCAAAATAAAATCATAGACAGACAATGGGGAAACATCGCATAATAACTCATCCTTGAAGGGATATATGTCGAATGACAATTGACACTATTGGTTGAAATGAAGATCTCGTCCCTGGAAAAGCCACCCAATTTTGTATGGTTGCAGGTGTGGTGTTTTCGAAAATCCCAATTATTTGATGACCTCTGTTGAGATGAGGTTCTTCTTGATTTCACTATCAACAATAAAATGTAGTGGGGTCCCCTTCACCCACATCTGTGAATGAAAAAGGTGCTCCCCCTCTTCAATATTTGTTGGTTCTTCTAGTTGAATTATTGTGGTTGAAACAATAGAAGTAGGATCTGTGTGGATGATTTGTCTTCTCCCATTATTTTATGAATCAGATTCTGAATCTGGTTTCTTCTCTTTTTCTTTGATCTCGACCACCAATGACTCTTTTGAGCGACATTCAACAGTGTCATGCCAAGGGATTTTGTGAAAGTCGCACCACTTTCTAGTGTCATTCTTTGTCTTTCCCTTACCCTTATTTTCTTGTGGATTGGACTTCTTTTCGGGAGGCTGTTTGTTAGGGTCATCTTGATCATACTTTGGTTGTTACACATTTGCAAACCTGAAATCCCGTTTGTTTTGGTGCCTAAAATTTTTCTTTATTTTGACAATATATCAATAGGTATATCCTAGTGATGATATGTCCAGGAAATCCATTTCAGTTTGGATGTACCTATGTAGAGCCCCACAATATTTTAGAACTATATGTCACTCAGAGTATTTGACACCCACCTTGGTGCGCAAGGTATGGAAAGTATTTTTGAACTCTGGCACTGGTTGGCCCCTCTCTTTCCATAGTGTGTTCCATATCATGTACTAGTCATCATAGTTACCAACAAGGTAATATTGTTCCATGACTGCATCCACAAAAAAAATACCAAATGGCCTTGACCCCATATATTCCAGAATTCTCTGTGGAAATTTTTTCCCAGTAAGTTTCCCACCAATATTTGACATGGGGGAGATCCTTAAGGAGTGTGAAGGTGATCTTTTCCCTGTCGAAAATTGTGAACGGAGAAATAACCTTCTAGCATATTTAACAATTTTTCTAGGGCACCTGGATCTATCTGAACCTCAAATACGGGAATATAAAAATTAAATTTTACCTTGAAAGGAGAGGTTCCTCCAAAGTGGTCTCTTGATGAAGACGTGCCTACTATTATCTATAGGCGTTGAAGGATGTGGGAAAAAATATCGATCATTTCGTCCCTCTATCGTGTGAGAACTTACTCAAGTAGCAGATTAATAGAATATTCTACTCTATCATCTTTATTTTATTCCACCATGGAGGATTTATTGGGTATGAAAAATATATTTTCCTCAAGAGAGACAAGCTCGATAACCAACTTGCTATACTCGAACCTCATTAGGGACATGCGCTGAAAACGATAAAGAGCAACCTACTCTGATACCACTGATTTGGATAATTTTCGGCACAAAATGAGAGTGGATATATAATAAGAAATGTAGATAGATATATCAGATATCCAATAATATAAAAGAGATATATAAGATATATAACCACAAACACAAAGATATCGTAATACACAATTTATATTAATGAGTGAAATGTACAAAACTATAGAAATATAGATTGAAAGACTTGTTAGAATGGTGGCATCTTATCTCTGAGAAGAGATGTGATGGCTACACTCATTCCCAAGAATATTGTTGTTAAAATGAGGCTCCAAATGCCATTAAACATAAATAAAATCCAAAACCCTAACCTCGGAATATGAAAAGCCAACAGTTTTATGGACCCCGTTTTGGGTAGTTTGGTGTATAAACTTCCCAGGGGCGTAACTTTGCCATACGATCTCTGTTTTGGGCACATGATAGCTCGTTGGAAACATATCGACCAGGAGATTCATTTTTGGGAATCAATAAGATCCTTTAGCTATAAATGAGGTTTCCAATCATGAAAATCAACATTTAAGCCCTCAAAATGGCCCTGAAAGTTTAGGACCCGAAAAAATACTAAAAATAGTAAACTGCCAATAAACTATTTTGAGACAGTTGGAATAGGTTGGTGGCCACCAATATCCACCTGGATCAGAGCCTCTCTTAATATTCCATATATCTTATACATAACTCAAGATTTCCATCCACTTCACCTTCATCAATATAGTTCCTGATACCATTTTGATCAAATCAATGTCAAGAAGCCCTTTAATTCTTGCAGTCACGCTGACTTCCTATTGATGTCAGCACAAGTTTCAAGGAAGGTGGAAATATCTTGGATCTCATTCCACTATCAATGACTAGTCTCAGATGGCACATAAAGAGTCATCATCGCTTTAGGATGTCATTGATCCCCCTAACATTCGACTCCGACCAAGTTTCATGTTACGGTGGGTCTTACTATGCGACCGTTACAGTTTTTTTTAATTGCTAAAGACCTTTGAAGTTGTTAGGCCATCAATTCCTCTAAGTTATAAAAATATTACAACATTTTCCATTTCTCGATTTAGAGCTAGTTCATTGAATAGAACCATCATCTGTTATTTTTTATGCCCTCGAGGGAATTGCAGACATCCAATTCATCAACAAATTTTCAATTACAATCATATTATTTTGGTTTCATGACACAAGCATCGGGCATGCCTGCCTCATTTGTACACAACTTTCCATTTCAGTTTGTAGATAATGCTGGCACTAGTTTAACTCCCCTTTTGCTTTGATGGGTCACTCTAACCATCCCTCTTACAAGTAGCTACAACTCTCCTATTCTTATGGCAATTTCATTAGAAAGAAACATTGATGTATTTCAGCTATACGTATGCTCCTAACCTCACACATCAGGGGTAATTTGTTATCACTAAAACATTTCTCATACAAATACAGAAAATGGATGAAGAAATAGTTAACACAAATACATCATACAACCAATATTACAGGAGAATCACACTCAATTTGGCTAGATAATCACAAAACTATGCAAAAATATCACGAATTTCCACGCGCATTCAGCAAAGACAATGCATGCACATCCATGTGGCCTAAGATAGTGTACAATGCACACAGTGTGCGCTCTATGCAATTGAAAATCAAGAAACCCACCCAGATGCATAAAGGGTGTATTGATGATTTTGGTCAGGCCTCAACTACTTATAGGATGAAGTGGATCTCGCCCATACCCAAAAATCACCCTAAAATTTTTCCTTGGGATCACTGAAAGGATGGGAGGTACCTCTAAAGGCCTCCCCATTCACATTTGAAACTAGTTGGAAATATCTAGCCATCCTCGTATAAATAGAGGATCATTATATGCATAAAAAGAAGAAATCCATAGCATTATTATGTTGTTCAAATTCTCTTGGAGAAAACCATCTTTTCCATGAGCCATAGGTTGAGTATCTATAGCATTGTGCAAGCTTTACACCTCTTGTGAAGCTAAACCTTGAGAATTTTTCATCATTGTAAACTCATCATTGGAGAGTGATAGCTCTAGTTTTTAAGGGATCAAAGAACCCTCTGTTATTGGATAAATCCGTAAGTGCGGACACAAACCGATCTCCCTAGATCCACCTGGATCTACAACAAAGCAGGACAGAATATACCGCTTTCCCTAGATCTAACTATTGAATTAAATTGGAAGTGAGAAGAAGATATATACCTTGTAATCGCTTCCTTGGTCTCTGTTGTTCCTTGCTTCACTCCAGCGCTCTTGTGCGGTCAAGATCAAAACAACACAAACTAACCAAAGTGAAAGAAAATAATATATCCAATAGCTAATCTATACATATGATCAAGGAATTATGTAATAAAGTAGAACTAACTTTATGGGAAAGAAATATATTACTGTATCATATTAATTATGAAAGAGAGATTACAACCTGAG
>ML783270.1:85590-116230 GCA_009831015.1 Picea engelmannii | reverse complement strand
AGGTATTTGGACATGAAGGAAAATGCACATGCAGATACAACACCCATGGATGGATAGTATACATCATGTTGTTTCCGGTGGTATGTGACACGTCACGTGGATCCTCATGGTTGAGGAGAAATGAATTTTTGAAGATGACAAAGAGAATTGAAGAAGGAAGTACATGTAGGCCCTGAAGATAATTAAAGAAAAGAATTACAAAATAAGAAAGTGTCACGTCGTCCCTAATGTTAAAAGGAAGTGACATAAATGGTATAAATAAACATCATTATACATTCATTTGATACAAGTTGAATTTTAGAGGAAATAAGAAGAAAATAAGGTCGGATTTCAAGGGAGGATGAAGTCTTTTGGTGATGTGTTCTAAGGTATGTTATTTTCAAGTCATCTTACCATTTTTTCTATAAATTTTTTTATAGAATGATTCAGATGGTGAAATCGCTATGGTGTTGAGAATACATATCAAGGTACCTCTGGTAAAAATTTCATCTCTTGATTCACTATAATTATGGAGATACAATATGTGGAAGATAGGGTTTGTGACTAGTCCTGAAGCTAGTCAATAAACAGGTGTTCCGGGTAAAACAGTCATAACTTATTCATCAAGAATCCAAACGAAGTGGGAAAAATTTCATTGGAAATAGTATGGAATTTAGTTTCTTGTGTGAGAGTTTTAGAATCGGATGTTAATTATTGAGCACAGGGCATTATGTGCAAGTTCACTCTCCTGAATAGACCATAATTGAATAAAGTCTACCATTCTTTCTATAACCTCTTTTTAGGGAGGATTCAAGGAGTGAAAATTGGAGGAGTTTCAGAGAATGCATTGAGTAATATTATCTACAGGATCAGAGTACTCCAAGAATTGAAGAATTGCAGAAATTGAAGAAGTCTCAGGAAGCATTATCAGGTTCTATGTAATGATTGGTTGATGGTGATGATTTAATGTAAAGTTTTATTATCTCTCATATATTCTTGGGTGGGAGGAAGGGGCAAGGATAGAGAGTTAAAGTCTCTCTTAATATTGGAGGATTGTATCTTCCTCTTGGAGGTTTATCCCTCCCTTTACGTTTGGAAGCTGTAGCTACCTTTGGAATTCATTACTTCCCTTGAACAATAACTATTGATTATTTCTCATATATTGTGCATGGTGTATTATGGGGTATTGGTGTAACTCTTATACTATTGTTCATTGCTCATTGGATATAGTTGAATGGTTCAAGTATAAGTTGGAAAAGGTTTTAAATTGTACTTGATATTGATTCACCCCCCTCTCAGTATCAACAGATATACTGGAGGTAAACGATGAGATTAAGTTGGATATTCTCCCTAAGTGAATCGGTACTTGAAAGAATGTGTTTTCAAACATGAAAGATGCCTGGATGTTTTCAAAACAACATGAGCCCCATGAGGATCTAGGTGCCCCTAAAAATGTCTTTGGAGATTAGGAAGGTGAGAAAGAAGACATTGAATGTTTACCTTCAAAAATCATTGAGGAAGATGATTTCGAGGAAGAATCCCCGGTCATTTTTCATGTTGGAATTATTGGAACAAGATACGGTGAACCCAAACCTTTTTATGTTACCCTCCACATCAATTATTTTCTTCTCCATAATTGAATTTTTGACCCAGATACTTTTAGAAACATTATGACTCAAAGGGTCATGCACCAACTGGGACTTAGTATATCACAACCATATAATGATACACGAGAAGGTTTTACATGTGATCTTATCAAAGACTTAGTGGTTTCCTTCCATGCTTTCCCTGATGTCTCTTTCAAGATCGATGTAATAGTAATGGATGCATTAAGTAGTTGGGGAATATTTCTCTACAAAGACTTGGTAGAAAAACTAGGTGGAGGATTCCATGACCAAGGATCTAAGGCCATCATTCCCTATCCCAAGGGAAGAGTTTTCACCCTTCATGAGGAACCTATCACTATATGCCTCATTGCCTCATTGAAGCTTCCAAAGAACCCACTGATCAATTATTTTGTGTAAACAATGGAGTAGAGATCTAGTTTGTTCAAGGAGGAGACTCCAAAGATGAGCCTTGTAAAACTTCTGAAGGAATATGGACCCTAGAATTTGATGGTAATCACTCAAGTTTGAGTTCAGGGGCAGGCATCGTCTTAATTTCCCCTTCTAAAGAAACCTTGTACTACTCCTATAGACTTGTGATGCCTATTTATGGGTTGACCCAGGTTATAACTATAGGATTACCAACAACCCTTCGACCATCAACCCTTCTAGCTACCGAAAGGAAATACAGCGCATAGAGTGCACTGCATAGTCTCACCCAAGATGGCTTCAATGGGTGGTTGCATGACTCGGGAATTTGAAACCATGAGATGGGATGTGCTTCTCTCTTTGGGGCATTATATCTACTCAATTGTTATACCTAAAACACCCATTTACTATGCTAACCCTAGCTGGATCGTAGTTTTGACCAATGACACGAATATTCCAATAGAGATTCATCAACCATTATAACAGCATATACCAAATGACACATATTCATTTACTGCAACATAAGATTCAGATTTGAATACTAACCATGACCTTCATACATTTAGTGTTGTTCTACATTCTTCATTAGTTTATATTTAGTGCATAGTATTATTGCCTTTATCATTTTAACATGTTCATCATAAAAATAATTAAAGAAAATATAATCAAAAGTACTGCAAAAATTCACACATAACCCAGATATACTGTGGTTCACCCACTCCTGGGGCTACGTCCACAAATATGAGTCGCTTCAGATCTTTATTAATCTTCCTGCAAAATCTAGTGTCACGCACTATACATTTCTTCCTCCATTACAATTGATCTCCACAGATCGCAATAGTCCTCACAAAACTAAGAACTTCTAACCAATATATCAATCAACCAACTAATGAACTAACTCTTTCCACGGTCCTAATATATTCTACTTATAACAAAAATGGGACTGATCCCTTACAAGAACCCTAACCCTAAGTGGATTAGGTTTTTCCACTTTCAAACTAACTCAATCTTGGCTATTCCATGATCCAACCATTCTCCAAGTCAGCGCTTGTCCAATTTCCAACTGCTCCATAGTATTTTTTCAACTTTTTAACTTCTTTTCCTCGGCCCTGGTTTCCTCTATTTTCAGTGCTGCTTTTCTTCTATTTTTGGTGCTCTCCCCATTTTCCGACGTTGCCTTGATTTCTTCAAAACTTCCTTGATTTTCTTCCAAATCGGCCTACGCCAATAGGCCCCCAACACTGACATCGTGAATCATCTCGAGTCACTCACTGACTCCTACATATTTTGCTGCATGTGTCAGTGCTTCATACATCTCTGCTACTTGTTGGAATTGACCCTGAGCCTAGTTGCTCTTTTCCTCCATGGATTCTACCATCTGCATGGTGACTGGAGGTTTCAATATTTCTCCCCTCTTCAAGCCTATTTGCTCCACCTTTGATTTTTCTACGTCGATCTCCATCACCAATCGCTCAGCCTTTTCCTGCATAGGCTCCAACTGAGCCTGTCTTGCAATTTTTTCTTCCTGCACTTCCCTTTCTTCTGACTGTAGACTCTTCATTTCTACAGCTGTTTTAATTTTTTTAGGTAGTGACATCGTCTTCTATCTATGTTTCAACTCTGCCATTGCTACGTGGACCCTATCCTCCTTTCCTTGCAACTCCTACAAGCTTCCATCTTCTTGTAACTATGTCCACAGTTGGCCATTTTTCTCCAACATCTCTGTCATATTATGTATAGTCTACACTATATTCTCTGCATATTCTATTGTGCCTTTCTCTCATTGTGCTCTTACTTCTGCAGGAGTAGTGGGTATTGCACCCTCCTCTAGCTCCTTTATTTAGCTCTTATACTGCTCCAAATCCTAAGCTATTTTCTTTATCTTTTCCTCTGATGATACTTCCTTTGATCCTACACTATCCTGGATGGTTTGAAACAATGCCAATGTGTTTCTCTGTCTCTTCTGTCTTATGTTGCACTAACTTTTTCTCCTACCCTTCTTGGATAATTTCTTCCTTCAATGTGATGTTCTCCTCCTATGTTGTTTGTAAGTTTGTCGCATCTAACCTTGCCCTGGACTGGATTTCCTGTGCAACACTGACATGTAATTTATACAACTCCTTTGTCAGGATTTTTGGAAACCCCAATTCCAATGTCTCTATCTCCTTTAGAGGCTTCTGTGTCACCTCCTCGTAAATGTACAACATATCCAGTGTTATAATGAAATTTTTTCTCCCCTGCGCTATGATTTGTATTATTTCCCCTATTGGCATTCCCTCCCTAGTCTTCACTGGTGTGTCTTTTTGTCACTACTTTTCCCTAATCTTTGATTGTTCTAGAACATTTTTTACCTCCTGCACCTGCTCAATAATTGAATCTCTATGCTTCTTGCCATTCTCCCAATCCTCTGATAGTCGATATTCAATGGTTGTAGCTACTAGTTTGACATCATATTTTTTTAGTATGTGTGAGGTGGTGTCCTATGGGCCTTTTCCTTCTTCCTTGAGCCACGTGCTTGCTCCCTTGTTCTTATATTTTTGGAATCTGTTGGCTCATATTTCTCCAGCATGCTTGTATCTACCCTTGTTTCCTATCGAACTTCTTCTTCCATAGGTATATCACGTGTTTATGTTCTCACTTATGTTGCACGCACCTATTCTCTTGTAACTCCTAGTGTCTTTCATGTGCGTGGTGGATCCTCTATGGAACCACCATGTGGTTTCTTATGCTCCTTTTGTTTCTTTTGAGGTGGATTTATTCCCTCCACTTGGCCTCGTGCTATATTCTTCTTTTTATCACACCATTTATGCATGTCTATTGCGTAGGGACTGTTCCTTCCTGTGTCTGAGTCTATACTATTGGCATTCTCCTTGGACTTACTGGAATCTTCCATGCCTCAATACACTCCTAGACCTCCATTTGTATATCATGTGTCATCACATAGTATCTCAGTTGTATCCACTCTTACCCTGGATCCCTCTTCACCTGTAACCACATACTGTGGTGCATGGCCTGAAAATTGGCAATCTATACAAACTCTTAGATTGTCTTGGGTGAAATCCTCCATGTGTTGGATAACTATTTATGGATATCTAAAAGGTATAAATAAAATACATCACTATTCACCTTCTTCTTCTTCGAGTTTGTTGTGCTCCGTAAGCAATTGTACCAGGTTGCGCCACACTTTCTTAATCTCTGAAGGAACATATTATACACCATTTATTTCCAACCTACAAGTGCAATGAGGATGATTAGCCATGAGTAGTGGAACTTAGAGCCCCAATATTGTGTATCCTTACAGTCTTCTAGGAAATAATTAATCAAATAAGGGGCCCAACTCATCGAGCTCCCCTTTGCGCACTACACTATAGTCGCTACCACTTTTGTTGGTACTTCTTCCTTGCTTCATTTGCGCATTAACTTACATCCTAGAAACCTTGTGGAAAATATTTTCTCTGGATCATTTATGTCTCTAATCTTGATCCCCCTATTTCCTTTATCCATGCCATATTTTGCCTCAATTTCATCTGAAATGGCCTTTTCCTTAGTCCTATCCTCTAGATATTGTTTTGGCGTCTCCCCATCTGTGGGTAGCCCAGTAATTGCAACTATTAAGTCCACATTGATAGGCACTGGCCTATCCATCCATAAAACACCTCCATGCATCATTTCTAGGAGATGTTTCACACATCTATTTGTAAATGTGTTGAACCTGCACAAAATAGATCTAGCTAGAAAATACTACACAGATTTGCATAGAGAAATTGACAAAGAAGAAACAAGAGAGAAAGAATGGAAGAATTCTCATTAACCGTATTCCACACACTCAAAGAGTGAATAATTTACAATAGATATAGAATACATGAGTAACTAATGAGCCATAGTGGTGTTCTAGAGTGATTTTGACACACACTAGCAGTTACGGGAGTAAACTGCCACCTAGTCTAGTCTCTCAGGTAGTTATGGGAGTGAACTGCCACCTAGTTGAGTTAACTAGTCAACTAGTCTTCATTTAACTGACTAAATACAGAGTAGTGAGGAGTTAACTCAGGGAAACAAGTGTAATGCACCAATCTGGTGATGATCCCAAGGCAAGTTCGCATTAGCTGGTGATGATCCCAATGTTGCATGGTGACAAAACCAATGCAACATCTAAACTCAACTCAACTAGTCAAACTGAAGTGTCAACTGAAAGAGAATATTCTCCCCTAAAATATAATAGAATGGATAATGACTAATTATGACTAATAAACAAGGAATAACCTTAGGAAAAGGAAATCCTAGGTGTGTGTGAAGTAACTCCAACACCCCCCCTGAACATCACTATGGTGAAAATAAAGAATGGGTCCAGAAAACGAGGCCATGTTAGGTATCCAAAAACAAAAGATACATTGAAATAAATGAGGAAAGACGGAAAACCTCATTGGAAAAACCCCCCTCAAATTACAATGCATAAAAAAATGAGAAGGAACAAAAAGCAAATGCTAAGCAACCTTGTCCTTCACTCCAAGAAGACCTCGCAAATGTGAAAGTTTGTGCTCGTTGAAGATGTAGATGTTTTCACAGATATGATAAAGTAGATGAATCATTGATATTTCCACACATATCCACTTTATCTTCTTGTAATGAAGAATATCCAAATAAGGTTTGGATGAAATTTTGAAAACCGTGCGGCCGTTTCCAGAAAAACGCTGAAATTTTGTTGATTTTAAAATGATCATAACTTCACTTTCCAGACTCCGTTTCGGACGATTTTTTTTTTGAAATTGGATATTGTCCCGAGAGGAATTCAAATATCTAATTTGTTTCTACAAAAAGTTCTCAGAAAATATCATAATTGAGTCTGATTTGCGCAGCTCTCTTTTTGTCTCTTGAGATGCATGCATGGTGCATGAAAAAGTGTCTGCATGTGACTCCTGAGATGCATGCCATATATATTCCACATGAATTTCAGAAAACAAATATGAAATGGAGTAGACAACATCTTTAATTAATGGAATACAAATTTATGTAGATACTTGTGTAGAAGGCTCTTCAAACTGAGATGATTTATCTTCCATTGACTTTTCTACATTCTCTATCTTGTCAACATTTTGCATGCATTCTTCCTTATTCCCAAATAAAACCTCAAATCTTCTCCATAAATCATTTGGAGTGAATTCTTGTGAGTCATCATATACTTGATGGAGAATTTTGGAAGAAATAAAATAGAGGATACATCATATGGCCATATCTTGTCTATTGAGAAAGTCATTTTTCTCATCGACAGAATCAGGCTCTACTTCCATTGCCATAGTTATTTGGTACAAGCCTCTACATATGAGCATAAGAAATTTTTTTGGCTTCCATTACAAATAGTTATAAGGCATGAGAAGTATTTCTGGCGAATAATCCATCTTTTTGTTGTCTTCAATCTTTTGTACCTGCAAAAAAAATAAATTGGTGTAGCTTTTTCTTAGTAGTCTGTCGGCTCTGATACCATGTAAATGTGTTGAACCTACAAAAAAAAGATCTAGCTAGAAAATACTACACACATTTGCAGAGAGAAATTGAGAAAGAAAAAACAAGAGAGAAAGAATGGAATAATTCTCATTGACCATATTCCACACACTCAAATAGTGAATAATTTACAATAGATATAGGATACATGAGTAACTAATGAGCCATAGTGGTGTTCTAGAGTGATATGGACACACACCAGTAGTTACGGGAGTAAACTGCCACCTAGTCTAGTCTCTCAGGTAGTTACGAGAGTGAACTGCTACCTAGTTGAGTTAACTAGTCAACTAGTCTTCATTTAACTGACTGAATAGAGAGTAGTGAGGAGTTAACTTAAGGAAACAAGGGTAATGCGCCAGTCTGGTGATGATCCCAAGGCAAGTTCGCATTTGGTGATGATCCCAATGTTGCATGGTGACAAAACCAATGCAACATCTAAACGCAACTCAACCAGTCAAACTGAAGTGTCAACTGAAAGAGAATATTCTTCAGGTGGAATATTCTTCCCTAAAATATAGGAGACTCGATAATGACTAATTATGACTAATAAACAAGGAATAACCTTAGGAAAAGGAAATCATAGGTGTGTGTGAAGTAACTCCAACACTGTTGATATGTTTACTGTGTCCAAAGTGTGGTATATCTAGTAAGTTCATAATCCATGTGTTGTAGATCCCTAGGATCCACTGCGCAGGTTCCAACAGCAGCACACCTGATGGGCCCTCTCCTTTACTTTCCATGTAGTTGTGTTGCACCAAATCTAGGAATTTGATGGTATCTGCTACATCTTGGTCTAAGTACTTGAGGTTTTTCACACCTCCTATCATTTCATCATTTGCTTTCACTCCATCTGGGATCTTTGGAATTATTATTGTCAATTTTTCCTGTGCATGTGGTATCCCTTGTGCACTGCTTTCAGAGAGAGCTTTCTTTTTGCCTCACGAGAATGACACCCCAACCTCCGGTACACCCTTTTGATCTATTTCTTGTTCTTCTTCCAGCTCTAGGACCTGCTACACTGAACCCATGGCCTTTTCTTCATGTTGTGGCTCTTCTCCTCTCGACACGTCGAACTTTGTTCTTTCTGCGTCTTCCTCAGGCTTCTCGACCTTTTGCAACGGGTTTTCTTCTTCCTCCACCTATGTGCTATGTGGCTCATATTCTGGTGTATGGATTTCATCCACATAAACTACTATAGGCATGTCCTATGTCCCTGTTGATGTTTCCCGAGGGTTGCTTCTAGTGTTTTCACCGGTTGTACTTGATGCTCCAACTCGTGGTGGTGACATATTACTAAAATTTGAATTGTTGAGCTACAAATCTCAACCTGTTGTCAAAATTTCTCACTCTCTCATGCTTAGGGTTCGCTCTTCATTCTTCTCCTTAGCTAAAAACCCAAATGACAACATTTTCCCCCTTTTACGACTTTATAGCAAGACGACGTACTTACAGTTATTCTACACTGACAGTTTTCACTTTTTCCTACGTGCTACACTTTTTTACCTATCAACTACTTCCCAGTGCGCAATATCTTCAACACTAGATTTTCTGTGATGCACTGTTAATGCTAACAATTCTATTACATCAAAAACCTTCTATTGTTCTCCTATGTTTTTGTCTTTTTGTTACATTTCTTCTTTTTATGGATTTTTGTCTTTTTCTTCTAACAACTACTATATACAACATGTACAATCATGCCTCCTCTTTTTACTTTTACCTCAGGTTGTTAGTTCGACTGTCTTGATACAGCTTCACTTGACTGCCATTCACCAGTCCTCTGAGATTCTTTTGTGCAAGATCTTTCAGTTGCATCACACCTCCATTTGTGATGGCCTTTACCTGATAAGTCCCTAACCAGTGCATCTTGACTTCCCAGTGTGTTGTAGATACATGTTGTCATAAAGGATAACTAGACCTCCTTCCTTACATATTTTCTTCTTTATGTGCCTATCATGCCAATCTTATCCTTCACTTTTTGTACTTTCTGGTGAAATCCTACTATAATTGTTTCTTCTTCCAGTGCCATCAATTGATCCAATCTTTCATGCGCAACACCTTCTTCTATCATGTTGGTGATCGATGTAATGCATATACTAGGTACTAAATAATCCATTGGAACCATTGCTTCCTTCCCACACACCAGTCTGAATGGTGTCTGTCCTATAAGCTTCTTGCATGTAATCCTATAAGCCCATAATATTGTTGATACCTTCAAATCCCAATCATCCCTATTCACATTGCAAATCTTTGTCAATGAATTTTCTAGAATCTTGTTAAAATATTCTACTATACCATTTTCCTAGGGATGGTCAGGTGTGATCTTATGATGATGTATCTCGATTTCTTTTTTCATATCTCTGATTGTATTGTTAATAAAACGAGTCCCCTGATCACTGAACAAAATTTTGGGACATCCAAATCTGGTCACCATGTTCTCAAAGAGAAACTGCACTATAGTTTATGCACTACAATCCTTCACTGGGGCTTCTTATGCCCATCTTGTTAAGTATTATGTCACAGTGATGATGTATCTAACTCTTGACCTCCTTGCTACTGGGTTGATCGGTCCAAAGAAATCCACAACCCATTTATCAAATACCTGTAAAGTTACTTGGGGCATAAGTGGCATTTCATTCCTTCTGGATGGTTTTCCCACCCTCTGATAGACATCACAAGTCTGACAGTATTCATTTCATCCTTATGTACAGTAGGCCACAATAATCCTACACACAACACCTTCTGTGTTGTAGGCTTTCTTGCATAGTTCCCTCTAGTTATACCTTCGTGTGCTTACGCTAACACCATGGAGCATTCATTCTCCATCACACATCTTCTCATAATTCCATCTACACCTAACTTGTATAAATGAACTGCAATCAGTTGATATTCTGCAGCGCGCACTACCAACTATTTTTTATGTGCAACAGTAAATTCCTTGGGAGCCACTCTTGTGCTAAAAAATACAACAATGTCACCAAAATAATCATCAGTAATCTGAACAGAAAATAAGTTAGCATCAGTGTTGAGTCTCAGTATTGACACCTCTATTTCCCTATATTACCCGCTATCTGAGTCAATTCTACCTATGCTATGAGTGTATACTTGACTGTTTCCTCCATAAGTCCACTTAGTGACCTTGTTCATGTGCATAAGGGGTAAATTATGATTAAGGAAAGATTTGTTTAGTTTTCTTGAGTTAATTTGATTTAATGCTTGATTTTCTATGATCCTAATCCTTTGAATCTTAAGCAACATTGATCCGGTACTGCCTGGGTGACTAATCTGGTACCAACATCTGTTCTATGCTAATCCGGTACTCATGGTGTGATTGTGTGTATTTCGGTACTAAACACCTAGGTATAGGATTCTGGTACAAGCATTCTGGTAATAGATTTTCACCTCGATTTCCGGGCCGATGACGATGGATCTCAAAATTTTGGGCCATGGGTTTTGTCCAGAGACATGTTTTCATTTGAACATGTGAGCCATAACTTACCCAGCTCACACGTGTGGACCTCTAGCTTAGGGGGAACGATTCATCCTAAAATCGTCAAATATTTCTAAATTGCCATATTGGGCCTTGATTTTCGTGCATATGGAGGAATATCTTACAAAACCATCCAATGGGTTTTTAGAAAATATATCCAGCTACCAAACCCATAAATTGTTTCTACACATTCACAACGGACAGAGAGATATCGAAGGATATTTAACCCCAATTTGTAATATCTCGTGAAAATCCCAGATTTTGTGCATAAACAATTTGAACGAATTCTGAGTTGGGGAATTTGTTCTGATCCATTCCCATTGAAATTTATTGTATAAATATGAAGGAAGGAGTACTAGAAGGGGAGAGGAATTACTATGATGTAAGATTTGTTTTTGGAGAATGATATACATTGTTATGCTGGGAAATGAAATGTTGAGTTTTTGATCCACTTAATCAATTGAAGGAATACAGATGTTGTTTGTGCAATTTCTGGGTATGAATAGAACGCTTTAGTCTGCTATCATTTTAGAGGAACCTTGTTGGTTCGGCAAGGGCCCACCGTCCCAACTAAGGTAAACCTCTATGTATATTCTTTATCTGATTGTGTGAGTATTTAACAAGTATGTTTTGTTAATGTTCTTTTAAATGCATTTTAAATATTCAACATAGAATCTCTTGCTTTTGAATTAGGGTGAGCAGTTAGTTTCCTTTATTTTCCTGTAGGATAACATTTAAGAATATGATGTGTGGGATTGCTTAGTAAACAAATATTGTTGTTCCGAGTGTGAGACAATAGTGTTCTTAGTGGGTACAGAAATAATAGGACTTCATCTTTTTACTTCATGTTCTGTAATGAAGCCTCTTAATTATATTGACTGTTCCTTGTACTAGTTGTTTGAATTGCAAGAAGTTGGAATTGATTCCGATTTCAAGAGTGGTTGGAGTTGATTGTTAATTACTATTTTGATTGCTACAGGAAACAAGCTCTTAATTCATCTCTTTAATTCATGAGCCTGGAATGAATAAGACTTGTTCCTTAAGATAGAATCCTTTGATTGATTGTTTTCCTTGAGAAGTTTTATTATCAGTTTTCTTTGCTAGGTTTGAAGTTGTGTGAAGCATTAGGATATCCTAAAAAAGAGTGTTAATTAGTTTAGTTGCCATAGGGGATAGATTCAAAGTCCATCTCTTTTATTTCATGAGCCTTTGAATGGAAAAATTCACTACCTGAGAAAAAATCTTTAGATCACATGCTTGTTGGATTATGTTTATGAGTTTTGTTTTCTGATATTTAAGTTGTGTGAGGAAGATAGATTAAAAAGTTGTAAAACAGAGTATTGGTATTGATTGTTTCTTCTTTATGCTATAATCATCAAACATAGGAACCTATCCGTTATCGGCACATATAGTGCATCAACTCTATTGATTACGAATCCCGTATTGACATTTAAATGAGTGTAAGATATATATTGAACATATTTATACACCAACATTTTGGCGCCGTTGTCGGGGAGTTATAAACGGCAATAGGTAGCATTTGAATTTAATGATTTTGGATTGGTTTCATGGATGACCTAAGGGCGGAGAGAAGATGGTAAGATGTGTGGGAAGATCCTATGCATCCACTTTGGTGGGGTTGCTCCAAAGTTAGGTTGTCCTCTCTTCTTTTGATGAAAGCGTGTTTTTCCTTCTTTTATGCAAAATTTTGTTTTCATGATGGGCTAACTTGTGCGAACCGATAACCTAGTGACAACAGGGTCCCAGTAATGCAAGGAGTTCAAGTTTGGTGTGTTTTATTTTTGCAAATAGTTTTAATTTCTTAGTTTTAATATTCAAATCTTTGATGATAAATTATTTTTGGGGTGCTATAAGAACCCCCGAGTACTAAGTTGTGATGCGAGACAGGGATCATCAACCAGCTAGAGTAATTCAAGGATGATCAAGATCTTGAAGAATGTTCCTCCAAGAACTTTCTCCCATTCTAGCAGTAGCTGTAATAACTGCCTCTCAGGAAGAGCATATCTTTACAGTAGCCAAGAATTTAGTTGTCTCTCCACAAGAAGATTTAGAAGTCCCTTTGGATTACTATTGTCAATTTGTTGACGAGACTCAAGAATCATGGATAGAATGCAATGGAGAGAAACCATTAGAACCTGATATTGAGGAGTTCTTAGCATGCCTCTCAGTAGATCCTGTATGTACCTCAAAGACCAATCATCTTGAAGAAAATTCTCTGCGTGGAATGGAAAAAGAGGACATGCTGTGTGACCTAAACAAAGAAGGGAAATGAGAATATCTTGATCCTATTGAAAGATGGTTCCAATTAGTTGTCAGGTCACACTACTCTGTTAATTTTCATTATTGTTTGATCTCATCATTAAAGCAGTTGGTCCTTCATACTCTGGTATGCATTAAAATTTATATTTTAAACCCAAGTATGGATATATTTCTAACCCTGTTATGCACATGGCTTCATTGGAAATTTTCCTATACTTGAAAAAAAAGGCTTTCTCTTTTCTCAAGTAGGGTAGGACAATGAATAAGTAGTTTCATATAGTTAGTGGTGTTGCGCCTCTTTCGTCACCTTAGTGAGAAAAATAGTGGTGCTTGCAAGATCAGTTGGGTCTGCTGAGCAGGACAGCTACAAGGAAAAGGGTTAGAAAAAGAAATATAAAACAACTAAGAATTAAACTAAGAAATGAAATAACAACTAAATTTATAAGCATAGGAACATAGAGACAAAAAGAACAATGAGACCCATGTCACCAATGATAAGGATGATATTAGTGAAAGAAAAAACTGAGAAGCAAGGGGACTATGAGTCCCTTCTTCCTCCAAGGGAGGGCTCTTGGACCCCCACAAGTAAGCTCTTCTTACAACAAAAAAAAAAATGGTGAAAGAACTATTTGCTAATCCACTCAAGGGGTGAGATGAATTGCCCAATGCAATGATGCAAATATACTCTTGGCAATGGTAGAGTCCTCAAGAGAATAATGGTAGCATAACTTTGCTTTGAATTCCTTGAAAAATGAAGTGTATCCATGGCCTTTTTATAGCATTCCTTTGAGTTATTATTCAACTAGTTTGTAGTGTGTAAAGAGGCTAATTAGGGCATTTCTAGGTCTTTGACCAGCCATCCAGTCGAATCCAGTCCATATTTGAGTGTCAAATCGGCTTGGGAGTTGAACCAGAAGTGGGTGGGAGGCCGACCACTCTCATAAATGCGTCGTTTCTCAGGTGCACGACATTTTTTGATAACAGTCACGCATCGTGCGCATGTGCGCGAATTTGATGCTTTTGTTTTGCGCATGTGCGCACATGCCTAGTGTCTTTATAGCGCCCTTCAATTTTTCACTGTTTTGTATAGTTTTTGACCCTTTATGAATGCTTTTGTGTTAATTCAGATCCATGGATGACTTCATAACTGTTTGACGATGCTGAATTCTTGTAACCATGTGCGGATGAAATTTCAGTGATAACAAGTGGTTCAGTTTAAAATATAGTGCAGCAGTTCTTTTATGTTTTCTGAATAAGACAGTTGACAAGGAAGCTTGTTGGAAAGAAGGAGGTCATTTTTCCCATGCCCAATCTTTGTTCTTTTAGCAGGTTGCTTGCTAACAAACATCTCAAAGGCAGCAGCATGATTTGTTTTGGTACCGGAACTGCATACAAGCAATATATCAATAGTGTCCTAGCAGCCTGGATGCATTCTTCAAATTTGGTCATGCACACTCAGATTTTTCGAATGGTCTTCAAAGCTTAAGTTCCTGTAAAAATAACTCAGAATTTAGATATGTAAGTATCAACTCCAAGGGTGACTTGAGGTAAGCATTTTTCTAATCCTTCTGATTTATTGAAAATGAAGGAAATTTATCATAAAGACAACATTTCAATCTTGTTATTCTACCATTTGTCCTTGCCTCTTCTTTTCGTAATCCCACCAATACCCACTTATAACCCCACATGTGTCCCTTTTGTTAAATTGTTCAATATGCATATATGGGATCAAGTGTCCTATCCATTTTGCAGATAATAAAGAAAATCCTAGAGAAATTGATATACTTTTGGAACATCATATAGTGCAGTTACAATCTGTTGATTTGCAGCAACAATACATACATTTTGGGATCCCACGTACAACCTCATAAATCCAAGTTTTTGAAATATTGTCATCAATCATGAATTGGAAACAGAGTTGCCAAGATTGTTGTTTCTCAAATGTGGGAACTATTCGGTAAATGCCTTTCTGTGTACCTATGTGATTTTGGATATCATCTTGAGATATGGTAAGAGCACTTGCACAACATCCCATACACTATTTCCAGAACCTCAATCATTGGATGCTGAATTTCGAGAAGAAGGTCTTGATAGAGAGCTACAAGAAGTATGAGATGAGCTCCAAGAAGATATGTGAGTGTAGGAGAAGTTATGACCCTTGCTGTTATTGTGGGGGAATTTAAGTTGAAATTCCATTGAATGTTTGCTTTTGAATGATTGCTATTATTGTTCACTTATTGCATTTGGTTTGATCAATTGATGAAAGTATGTTGAGGATCAAAAACATGTATTTATAGTGATCTTCTGAATATCATTGATGGATTTGCTGCTGAATCTCTTCAAGATCATTGCATGCAAAATAGAAGACTTGAAATCATGATTCGATCTAGGAACAACAGTGCACATGTTAGCCAACATTGGTAGGAACCATGGAGTAAGGTCTTCAAGTTGCATTCCATCATTCAAGTCAATTTGTAGAGGCGTAGGCAATGGACAAATTACTGGAATTCCTCCCTTATGAAGAACCAACACCAAGTACTTATCTAACATATCCATATCCTCAATTGTGACATTTCCGGCCACTTGAACCACACTCTGCCATTTATTTGAGGCTATATTCCCAACACTACATCAAGCCAATTGATTAGGGGTATTGGTTAGAATGTAAAAGAAACCATAATGATGTTCCATAAACTATTGCACACCAGACTCCCTTTCTCAGCCCAGCTCTCATATTATCTTAATGCATCAAATAGACCTTTAATGATATTCTTGAATTTTGACACATACCCACATGAACATAACCAAGTTTTTCTCCAATATCATTCCAGTCAAGAAAAACTTCTTCCCTGTAACAAATCCTAAGATAATAATGGAATGATGTGACTAAACCAGGTTGTCTTTCCATTCTCCTGCATAGAACTGGATATTCCTTTCCTTCATAAATGCGCTAGTAATATAACCAGGTACCCCAACACTCTGGGGGATTTGAGACCTCTAGATGAATTATGGACTGCATCTCAGCCTGCAAATGTTGTTGTAGTTCTATGGTGTCTGCCATGAAAGCTTCAGTGTAACTATTTTTGTCTTGAAAGTGGCGAGTGAGAGCAGGGTCTTGGAAGTTGGACATCCATTGATAAGGATCGTACCATGTCCTCCCATGTGCAGAGATGGAAACTTGGGTCTTTCTGGTCACTGGAGCTTTGAGGACATTAGAGTCTTAGTGAACAGATGGTGTTGATTGTTTTTTAATTTTGCACAAAGGAAATGGAAATGGACATGATGGGGTCGAGAAGAAAGGATATCGAGAGTGGTGGATCAGACACCTTTGAAATTTTCTAATTCTCACGTGCATTGTTTCATTATGGATTTGTCATTATATTTAGGAATCAGTTTGAGTTATTCCAGTAGTTTGGTGTCGATGTGGGTTTAAATTTCATTTACTTTGGGCATTTTCTTTTCGAACTCTCTATCTTTCTTTTATAGACTTGGAAGATAATTTTGATTCAGAGAATGAAACCATCCATATAAATGGTTATACATGCATTATCATTGTTGGCATCAGGGATCATGTGTGTCTTGGTGTCAAAGAAGTTGTTGAAGTCTATAGAATGGTAGGTATTACAGTAAGAATGGTTGTTGGAGACAATATTAACACAGCAAGAGAAATTGCAACAAAATGTGGCATTTTTTACATATGGGTTCGATTTTCATTATTGTTGATGCAACAACCTCTACCTCTTTAATGGATGGTCTTGATTGGCAAGTTGTTAAAAATATTGCGGCATCCATGAAGTGGCTAAAGGATAATGGTTGGAATAACAGTTTTTTTTTGCAAGGGTGGTGCTTTATCTATTGCAAGCAATGTGGTGTTTTCAGACGTCGATAGTGTTGTTGCATTCTATGGTGTTCCTTCTCCACAACTTGCAAGTCCATCATCAGAAAAATCACCTGTGCATGCTCATTTTGGAGAACTTGATGACTTTGTTGCGTTTTCAAATGTGACAGCAGCTAAATCTTTGGAGGATAATCTGAAGGTACAAGCATGTATATTTGATTTTTGAAAATGCATCTGACTTGAATATTACAACTTTCGAGAAGACCACACAATTGGAAATATCATTCGCATGAAAATGAGCTCTTTGCCAGCTACAAATTGCCACATCTATTATACAAGCCAGACTTCCCCAATGCACGCTTATAACTTGACAATTGATGATATAGATTAATCATTTGAAAAATATCTTTTGAGGATGAATTGGTGTGATTTCAATCAGAAAAAAACAGTAGGATTCTCAATGTCTTCAATCTTTCCTGCAAGTTGAGCCTTCAAAGGTTGAAAAATCAACTCATTTTGAGAAAAATCTCAGGCTGGATATTTTGAATTCTGTGGAAATCATGATGAAAATGGAAGATGGATTTGCTATGGAAAATCTCGATGATCACAACCCTCTAAGCAATTTGTTTTAATGTCTCGCATTGCTTGCATGAGGCCATGCAAAACCTCAAGCATGGGGGAGTGGTTGTTGAGACAGTAGTAGTTAGGATTATTATTTTGTAATAAAAAGGAAGTGCCAACAGGAGCAGTGATTAGCTTGGTCCCAACGGAGGAGGCTTCTAAAATCTCAACATATGGTCATCCAATTACAGAATACCCTCTTCTCACAGAGCTTGGAGCCTAGTCATCAAATTCTTTTGCATTATTCTGATGCAAACCCAGAGTTCCTACATCTAGTGTTGGTATTTGTTCCATCTACATGGTTTTTCAGTTGAATCAGATCACATGTCCTCTTTCGGAACACCAGAGAACACCAGATACTTCTACAAGGTGCAGCTTACAAAAGTTTCATAAGCACAACCCTGTGTCCATCTAGTACTCAGGTGATCTTGTACTGGTAATAAGGTGATGGTAGCTCTAATCATGTATTCAATTTTTGTTGCTCGATTTAAATACTTCAAGCAATAGGACATATAAACTCAACAATTTGTTTTCATTTTACTAAGGAATTAGACTAATTATGCAGTAAACATATGGTTACTCTCAATTATTGCACACTCCCTACCATGAATTTATGCAAGCCCTCATATACATCTCCTCGTATGGAAATCATTCATCTGTGATGCAGGAGCATTGCCAGCACATCAAGCGAGCCAGCACATCAAGCGGAAACCAGCTTGACAAGCTAGCACAAATTTTGAAAATGCCTTGGAAACTATTGCGCAAATCTTAAATGAGTCATTTAAGAGGAGGTGCCTTTGTGTATTGTAATGGACCTTGAGTGGATAGCTCTTGTCCTTGGGTAGATAGTTGGCATTTAATAGATTTAATGCAGTTAGATAGGAATTTAATTTTATATTTGATAGCTTTAGAGTCCAAGAGGGAAAACGGATATAGACACCCTCATTGTATCATTGTATGATCATTGATTCAGGAAGAGCAGAAGAGCATGCAGAGAACTGTGTATAAAGAACACCCATGTACAGACAATTGAGTTAATAGAAGAACCCTGATTCAATTTCATGGTTTGTGTTGATTCTCTATATTGATGTTGGTATGCTCATGAATGTCTACTTCCTATCATATATTGTTTTTATATGCTATGTATGTGATTTCATGGTTAAATTGAAGTCTGAGAAGGTGAGTGAATGAGTTTCAATTGTTTCTCTAGTTGAGCCAGAGGATTCCTGCAAGGAGTGCAGTTGAATTGTCTGCAAGGAGTGCGTTGACAGAAGGGTTCAATTAGAGTTGGCATTTGTTTCTCATTTCCTTGAAGGTGCAGTTAGGCACAGTTCCGTGCAAGGAGTGCGCAGGCCAACTAAATATCAGAGTTGCGATTCTGAGCGAAGCCTCGAAAGACTGTTGCTGCAGGCATGTGCAAAGTCAAGGGGTCTGAACCCTGGAAGTGTTTACAGAGTTGCCACAAGGAGTGAGAGCAAAGAATTCTCATTTTTCCAGAGGTTGAGAACTAGAAAAATCTCAGGAGGAGTGGAGCCTTCAAAATCGGTTGAAGGACTGCACAGAAGGTTTCGCACCAAGGAAATTCTCGAAGAGGAGGGAACAACGGAAAAGATCTTGTGAAGGGAACTCGTGGAAATCTCGTCAGCCGTCAGATTTGTAGGAGTTGTACTGGGGGTTAAGCTCTAGTGAATAGAGGCATCAGAATTCGGTGTTTCATGAATTCTGGAAGCAAGGAAATCATAACATCCAGAATCACGATCAGTGATGTCCCGATAGGATAAGAACCGTCCATTGTGTGGGATGCATGTCAGGAGATCCCAGGAAGTCGGGGATCGGAGAATCGGGGTTTTCAGTGACGTGAAATTCATTGCAAGAGAAGTCACGAAACTCCGAAACGCGACGACCACATAGTCACAGCATTTAGTGGAGAACAGGTGTCACTCATATCGGGTTTCGAGACTTAGAAGGTTCCGAGAACAAGTGCAACGAAAATTGTGATATCGCGATACGCGATTTCCTGATCATAAAGGGATTGTGGGCCACAAGTATCAAGAGGGTGGATAGGTGTCGTGCCACGTCAGTGTATCAGCGTATCGGCAATCGGGGTTCAGCGAGGTAAGTTGTTGTTGACATCGTAGGTGCCAAAATCCTAATGGGAGGATTCCCGATAGGGATAGGAAAGTGTTGACAATTACCCATCGGGTTTCGGGGTAGTGTGAAGCACAAGTTGCATGACCACAGGACTCGTGAAACTGTGAAGTTCGATTCCCAGATTTGAATAGGGGGACCGTTAAGAAGAGAATCTGTGGGGTGCAAAATTCCCAATAGGGAATTAGAAGAAAATTTGAGTTCTTCGGGCCGAGGGAAAAGAAGATCCTGTGAGAGTGATCATGCTCTGAGGAGTGTGGTTGCGTCAGTAGTGGTATCAGAGCGGGATTATCTCTTTGCTTTCTGTAGCAGAGGAGAGAATTCACCATGTCTCCTAGGAGAGAAAGACAATCACCCGATCCAGAGGATAGGGAGAACCAGAGAAGAAGAGGGAGACAAGCACAGAATCCAGAAATGGAGAGACAGATATGTGATCTCCGAGTGAGACTAGAAGATATGAAGGCAGCGCAGAGATGCACAGCCAGTGCGGGAGATCTAAGTGACAACGAAGGTGAAGTCGAGGCTGAACGTGAAGAGGAAGTTGTAGCCGAAGATGCATCAACTGAGCAGTTGATTAAAGCCATTTCCAGAATGGGTGCAAAGGCAAAAATGGATATTCCAATTTATGAGGGAAATCTAGATGCAGAGGAGCTTCTAGACTGGATTAGAGCTCTTGACACCTACTTCGACTATGAATATATTAAAGAGGATAAGAAGGTTAAGCATGCCGTCACGAGATTAAAAGGACATGCAGCCTTATGGTGGGATGAACTGCAAGCTGACAGACACTGCAAAGGCAAGCAGAAGATCAAGAGTTGGGATCGAATGACCACGAAGATGAAGGCGAAGTTCATTCCTAGAGACTACCAAATTAATCTGTTCAGGAGGATGCAGAACCTGAGACAGAAGCTAATGACAGTGAAAGAATACACTAAGGAATTCTATCGACTGAACATCAGAGCAGGTCATCGGGAGAGCGATGATGAGAAAGTTTCCAAATATCTGAATGGTCTGAGATATGACATTTAGGATGAATTAAGCATGGTTACCATCAGGACGGTGGAGGATGCTTATCAGATGGCTCTGAAAGAAGAAGAGAAGCTGAGCCGTAAGCAAGGTCAGAGAGGGCGAGGCAGAAGTCATCCCAGAGGCAAGTCGGTTGCCCAGGACAGATACCAGAAGCCCAAGGAGGAATGGAAGAAACCTCAGGGTAAAGTTGAAAAAGGTGGGACCTCACAGAGAGGACCATACATTGAACAAAGAGGACAGCATACAGAACAGAGGGGAGATTATGCTGACGCAAACACTTTTCCTCATACCAGAGGTAGAGGAAGAGGCCGAGGTGGAGTAATCACATGCTTCACATGTGGAAAGAATGGGCACAGGTCATTTGAGTGTCCAAAGAAAAAGAAGGACATTGGAGAAGCTCACATCGCCGAAGTGCAGAAGTGGGATGTTGAGGCCGAAGATACAGAAGGCGGAAGGTCACTGATGATGCGAAAAGTTCTCTTAATACCCGGAAAGGAGGTGGAGGACTCAGCTCAAAGGACTAGAATTTTCAAAACAACTTGCAAGACCAAGGATAGGGTATGCAATGTTATTGTGGACAGTGGTAGCACGGATAATCTCGTTTCAACCGAGATGGTAGAGAAGCTGGAGCTGGAGACAACTGATCACCCGAGTCCATACAAAGTCTCATGGCTACAAAAAGGACACCAGGTAACTGTTACTAAACAATGCTTGGTTGAATTTAAAATAGGAGGGTATAATGATAAAGTACTCTGTGATGTCATTCCTATGGATGTATGTCATTTATTGCTGGGAAGACCATGGAAATATGACAGAAATGTGATTCTCGATGGGAGAATGAACACATATACCCTGGAGAATAATGGGAGAACCCATAGGTTACTTCCGATAAAAGATAAAGAAGTGAAGCCGAAAGTGAGCAACACAGTGCTTCTCATGAGTGGGAAAGAGCTTCTTACAGAGATGGAGAAGAAATAAGATCCACGATTCTTTGTAGTCAGGAAGCCAAGGATTGTTCTGACTAGCACAAGAATGGATGATTTGCCAAATGAATTTTAGGAACTGCTGGAAGAGTTCGTTGACATCATAGTGGACGAATTACCTCATTCATTACCACCGATGAGGAGTGTGAGTCATCACATAGACCTCATACCAGGAGCTAGTTTGCCGAACAAAGCTGCGTACTGATTGACGCTGCAAGAGAATGAGGAAGTTAAGAAGCAGGTCCATGAGCTATTGGACAAAGGATTGGTTAGGGAGAGCTTGAGCTCGTGTGTTGTTCCGATAGTACTCAGTCCAAAGAAGGATGGAGGTTGGAGAATGTGTACCGATTCAAGGGCGATTAATAAGATAACCATCAGATACAGGTTTCCACTGCCGAGAATGGATGATTTGATGGATTCCCTGAGCGGGGCCAAGTATTTTTCAAAGATAGATTTGAAAAGAGGATACTACCAGATTCGCATGAGAGAAGGCAATGAGTGGAAGACAGCCTTCAAAACCAACGAAGTGTTGTATGAATGGCTAGTCATGTCGTTTGGCTTGAAAAATGCACCAAGTACCTTTATGAGGTTGATGAATGAAGTCCTGAAAGAATTCATCGGGAAGTTCGTCATAGTGTATTTGGATGACATACTGATTTATAGTAAGTCGGAGGCTGAACACCTGAAGCATTTGGCCATTGTGATGAGGAAGCTACAATAGGAGAAGTTGTTGATTAATATGAAGAAGTCCTCTTTTATGAAGAAAGAGCTCATTTACTTGGGTTTTGTTATTTCAGCTAATGAGTTGAGGATGGATATAGATAAGGTGGAAGTGATCAAGAATTGGCCATCACCGAGAAATATTTTCAAGGTGAGAAGTTTTCATGGTTTGGCTAGTTTCTACCGAAAATTCATCAGGAATTTCAGTGGGATTAGCGCAGCTATGATGGATACAGTGAAGAAGTGACATAAATCTTTTCACTAGACAGTCGAGGCTGAGAAGAGCTTCAATCTGTTGAAGCGGAAGATAATGGAACAACCGGTTTTGGTGTTGCCGGACTTCCAGAAGACATTTCAAGTGAAATGTGATGCAAGTGGGTTTGCTATAGGAGCGGTCTTGAGTCAGGAAGACAGACCAGTTGCATATTTCAGCGAGAAGATGGATGAGGTGAAACTAAAATACTCCACATATGATAAGGAATTCTATGCTATCATACAGGCACTGAAGAAGTGGAGGCATTACTTGATCCTGAAAGAATTTGTATTGTACAGTGACAATCATGCATTGCAGTTTGTGACTCAACAGGAGAAGTTGAATCAGAAACATGAAAAATGGGTAGAGTATATGAAAAATTTCATTTTTGTGATTAAGCATATTTCGGGTACTGCTAACAAAGTGGCTGATGCTTTGAGCAGGAAGTGTTTGTTGCTATAGGAATTCTGAGTCAAAACATTGGGTTTTCAAAATATCAGGGGCATGTATGCAGGAGATGCAGATTTTGGAGAAGCGCATGAAGCAGATGAGAATCCAGTTCTTAGAGACAGAAGCCCCTAGATAGATTATATGATCCAGGAGGGATTGTTGTTCAGAGGAAATCAACTGTGTATTCCAAAATGCTCCATGAGGGAGAACTTGTTAAAGGAGAAACACAATGGAGGATTGGCAGGACATTTTGGCCATGACAAAATATTCGTGAAGTTGGATGAGTCATACTTTTGGCTGGGGATGTGAGCAGATGTCAATATATTTGTTGACAGATGTAGAGTTTGCCAGCATTCGAAAGGGAGGAAGCAGAATGCAGGTTTCTATTAGCCATTGCCCATACCAGAGAGGCCATGGGAGGCAATCAGCATGGATTTTGTATTGGGATTGCCAAGGACGCAAAGAGGTGTTGATTCAATATTTGTGGTGGTGGACAGGTTTTCTAAGATGGCACACTTCATTCCATGCTAGAAAACCAGCGATGCGACTCACATCGCAAATCTGTTTTTCAAGGAGGTCATTCGACCTCATGGATTGCCGAAAAGCATAGTTTCGGACAGGGACACCAAATTCATAGGACATTTTTGGAGGACATTATGGAAGAAGTTGGGGACTAATTTGATGTTTAGTTCAACTTATCATCCTCAGACAGATGGACAGACCGAAGTGGTCAACAGGAGTCTGGGAGACTTGCTGAGGAGCTTAGTGGCGGAGCACCATAGCAGTTGGGATAATATATTACCACAGGTGGAGTTTGCATACAACGATGCAGTGAATTGGAGCACAGGGAAAAGTCCATTTCAGGTTGTATATGGTATGCAATCGAGAGGATTTTCTGAATTTATGGATTTAGAATAGACTGCGACTAGAAGTGCTAGTGCAGAAGCATTTGCTAAAGCGATGAAGGAACTTCACAGCAGAGTGAAGCAGCGACTGATAGATTCAAATCAGGAATACAAGCGCAGAGCAGATCAACATCAGAGACAACTTTAGTTTGAAGTTGGTGATCTAGTTCTGGCACATCTAAGGAAGGAAAGGTTCCTGAGGGGAACATACAATAAGTTGAAAATGAAGAAAATTGGGCCATGCAGGGTCCTGAAAAAATTCGGAGAGAATGCTTATGAGATCGAGTTGTCGGATGGCATCGGGATATCTCTGATATTCAATATCGCAGATTTATACCCATATAGGGCTGGAGAAGCAAATAATGGAACTGAGGAACCAGTAGTCCAGTGGGTGAAACAACTGCTAGTTGCAGAGAAGCCACAGATGGAGTGCATATTGGACAAGAGTGTGAGCAAAAAGACTAGACGAAAGCAATACTATGAGTACCTAGTCAAGTGGAAGAACCACCCAGTGGAAGATGCCAGCTGGGAGAGTGAAGCAGTGATACAAAAACATGGACAGACCGTGCAGGGGCTCATGCATAGGATCCCATGAGATTTTTCAAGCCGAGGAGTATGATGCAGGAGCATCGCCAGCACATCAAGCGAGCCAGCACATCAAGCAGAAACCAGCTGGACAAGCCAGCACAAATTTTGAAAATGCCTTGGAAACTGTTGCGCAAATCTTAAATGAGTCATTTAAGAGGAGACGCCTTTGTGTATTGTAATGGACCTTGAGCGGATAGCTCTCTTCCTTAGGTAGATAGTCGGCATTTAATATATTTAATGCAGTTAGATAGGAATTTAATTTTAGATTTGATAGCTTTAGAGTCCAAGAGGGAAAACGGATATAGACACCCTCATTGTATCATTGTATGATCATTGATTCAGGAAGAGTAGAAGAGCATCCAGAGAACTGTGTATGAAGAACACCCATGTACAGACAATTGAGTTAATAGAAGAACCCTGATTCAATTTCATGGTTTGTGTTGATTCTCTGTATTGATGTTGGTATCCTCATGAATGTCTACTTCCTTTCATATATTGTTTTTATATGCTTGTATGTGATTTCATGGTTAAATTGAAGTCTGAGAAGGTGAGTGAATGAGTTTCAATTGTTTCTCTAGTTGAGCCAGAGGATTCCTGCAAGGAGTGCAGTTGAATTGTCCACAAGGAGTGCATCGACAGAAGGGTTCAATTAGAGTTGGCATTTGTTTCTCATTTCCTCGAAGGTGCAGTTAGGCACAGTGTCGTGCAAGGAGTGCACAGGCCAACTAAATATCAGAGTTGCGATTCTGAATGAAGCCTCAAAAGACTATTGCTACAAGCGTGTGCAAAGTCAAGGGAGTCTGAACCCTGGAAGTGTTTACAGAGTTTCCGTAAGGAGTGCGAGAAAAGAATTCTCATTTTTCCAAAGGTTGAGAACTGGAAAAAGCTCAGGAGGAGTGGAGCCTTCAAAATCAGTTGAAGGACTGCACAGAAGGTTTCGCACCAAGGAAATTCTCAAAGAGGAGGGAGTGATGGACAAGATCTTGTGAAGGGAACTCGTGGAAATCCTGGCAGCCATTAGATTTGTAGGAGTTGTACCAGGGGTTAAGCTCTAGTGAATAGAGGCATCGGAATTCGATGTTTCGTGAATTCTGGAAGCAAGGAAATCATAACATCTGGAATTGCGATCAGTGATGTCCCGATAGGATCAAAACCGGCCATTGTGTGGGACACGTGTCAGGAGATCCCAGGAATTTGGGGATCGGAGAATCAGGGTTTTCAGTGACGTGAAATTCATTGCAGGAGAAGTCACGAAACTCCGAAACGCGACGACCACACAGTCACAACATTTAGTGGAGAACAGGTGTCACTCATATCGGGTTTCGGGACTTAGAAGGTTCCGAGAACAAGTGCAACGGAAATCGCAATATCGCGATACATGATTTCCCGATCATAAAGGGATTGTGGGCCACAAGTATCAAGAGGGTGGAAAGGTGTCGTGCCGCGTCGGTGTATTGGCGTATTGGGAATTGGGGGTCAGCGAGGTAAGTTGTTGTTGACATCGTAGGTGCAAAAATCCCGAGGGGAGGATTCCCAATAGGGATAGGAAAGTGTTGACAATTACCCATCGGGTTTCGAGGTAGTGTGAAGCACAAGTTGCGCGACCACAGGACTCGCGAAACTGTAAAGTTTGATTCCCCAATTTGAATAGGGGGACTGTTAAGAAGAGAATCTATGGGGTGCAAAATTCCCAATAGGGAATTAGAAGAAAATTTGAGTTCTTCGGGTCGAGGGAAAAGAAGATCCTGTGAGAGCAATCGTGCTCCGAGGAGTGCGGTTGCGTCATCCTGTCACTCTGTTTCTTCCCTCTGCTCTTTTCCAGTACTGCCTTGTTCCGTTACTATCGTATTCTGGTACTATCTATTACAGTACTACAGAAACATGTTTTGATACTACTTACCAATCTGGTATTGATGCCAAGGTGATATGATCTTTGTCCTGTTCTTAACATCGTTTTCACTTCAGGTAGTTAGAGGTATGGGCTAATCTCTTCATGTTCTTTCTATCAAGGATCATTTAAAGTCTTGTGTTGAATTGTTTTTACTCTCATGTACATATTCCTCCTACATTTCTACACTTAACCTTGAATGAATCATCCTTGCTTTTCTTTAAAAAGATATTTTCACATTTAGCTCGATATGATAATGGGTGCACTTGTCTTATTACCTCATCATTTTGAAAAGTGATTGCTAATTGAAATATCCATTGAAAAGTGGTGACACCATTATGTATAATACTAACCTAGTTGATTCAACAAGTTCTTATCCAAGTTTATCTTTACAATCTTCTCTTGGAGGTATTGATGAAAACCTCATGTGGTGGACCACCCTTGCAAAACCTCAATGAACTTTCATGAGAACCCTAATAGGATTAACTAGAGGGACCTCTTAGTCATTATCTGAGATGTTCCATTATACATTGAATAGATGAGATTTAAGTTGAATGTGGATGATGTCACCCTTGGGATAATTGCAAACAATTAATTATGTGCCTAATAACTCTAAAACACTCTCGTACCACCTGCCTTCCTTATACTCTAAAATTGTCAATGAGCAATATACATAATTCTAAATCTTTTGAGTAATATAATAAAAAGGAAGTATCAGGAAGTACAAGTAAACCCGTCGGGGTACTGAACAGGCCTGCTGGTAGCGGGGCCATGCTTGTATGGTACTAAGGTAAACCCGTCAGGGTACTGAACAGACCTGCTGGCAACAGGGCAATGTCGGGTAAAGAGAGTTGAAAAACATAAAGTGGCACACTTAAAACAGAACAAAAACCCTTGGGTCTCATTCTGAAGCAATCACTATCAAATCAAGGCTAGGATATGACCTTTATATCTCTCGGACGATGTTCTTAAGAACCTTAAAGTATCCACTTTAGAGTTCTATCTTTAAAATAAATAGGTTTGCATGAGAAGTGGGACCCTCAGTATGTGTAATTCACCTTACTTAACCAAGAAGAGATTCATCTCTAAAAACTTGGATAAGAAACGAGTTAATAATCTTGGGATGTATTCTTTTATGTGTTCCTCTCTTCAAATGAGATCTAAACTATGTTTATATCACTTTTTTTTTAAAGGTAATCTAGCCAGGGGGGCCTATTAGCCAAAGTCATTATGAAAAATATTGGCCACTATCCTATAATCATATTAGAGTCACAGCCAACCCTTTCTCCTAAATTTGATCGAAAATAGATTGGATAAGACTTAATGACAAATCACTAACAGATCTAATCTATTATCCATGACTCCACTTTTCCATCATAACTACTTTTCCATGGGTAAGAAGTGTGAATCATAAGCCAGGAAGTTTTTATTGTTTAATGAGAACTTAATATCTAAAGAAGGATGAAACTTTAGGGAATGGTTGATCAAGTGAGGAGTACCATCAATTTTGAAAATTTTGAATATCATTGTTGCATGAGGACATGCAATGACTTAAGCATGGGGGAATGTTGAGTCTCAGTATTGACACCTCTATTTCCCTATATTACCCTCTATCTGAGTCAATTATACCTATGCTATGAGTGTATACTTGATTGTTTCCTCTATAAGTCCACTTAGTGACCTTGTTCATGTGCATAAGGGGTAAATTATGATTAAGGCATGATTTGTTTAGTTTTCTTGAGTTAATTTGATTTAATGCTTGATTTTCTATGATCCTAATCCTTTGAATCTTAAGCAGCATTGATATGGTACTGCCTGGGTGACTAATCTGGTACCAACATTTGTTTTGTGCTAATCCAATATTCATGGTGTGATTGTGTGTATTTTGGTACTAAACACCTACCTACAGGATTCCAGTACAAGCATTCTGGTAATAGTTTTTCACCTCAATTTCCGGGCTGATGATGATGGATCTCAAAATTTTGGGCCATGGGTTTTGTCCAAAGCCATGCTTTCATTCGGACACATGAGCCATAACTCACCCAGCTCACATGTGTGGACCTACAGCTCAGGGGGAATGATTCATCCTAAAATCGTCAAATATTTTTAAACTACCATATTGGGCCTTGCTTTTCGTGCATATGGAGGAATATCTTACAAAACCATCCAATGGGTTTTTACAAAATATATCTAGCTACAAAACTCATAAATCGTTTCTACACATTCACAACGGATAGAGAGATATCAAAGGATATTTAACCCCAATTTGTAATATCTGGTGAAAAACCCAGATTTTGTGCATAAATAGTTTGAACGAATTCTGAGTTGGGGGATTTGTTATGATCCATTCCCATTGAAATTTATTGTATAAATATGAAGGAAGGAGTATTGGAAGGGGAGAGGCATTACTATGATGTAAGATTTGTTTTTGGAGAATGATATACATTGTTATGCTGGGAAATGAAATGTTGAGTTTCTGATCCACTTAATCAATTGAAGGAATGCAAATGTTGTTTGTGCAATTTCTGGGTATGAATAGAATGCTTTAGTCTGCTATCATTTTAGAGGAACCTTGTTGGTTCGGCAAGGGCCCACCGTCCCAACTAAGGTAAACCTCTTGTTGGTTGTGGAGCCTGATTATCTTCCTGATGCAGAGGTCCTTTTCTTTCAGCCGTGTCTATACCCCATGAAGTATTTACACCCCAGAAGTATGTACACTCTTCCACACGGGGGAGTGCAGAGGGGGGGTGAAGCCCCTACGGAATTTGGGCATCCTCACATTACTCAACTGCCCACATTTAGGTCATGCCCAAGTAGTTCATGCATGTGTATGCATCCTCATTATGAGACAACATGGTGGTTACCTATGGTTAGAAAAGAATTACCTCATTGATCAAAATACGATGCATAGGGTTTCGGGTCTTCCCACTTCTGGCGAATATCTAATGGATACCATCAAGGAAAAAGACACAGCCCAAGAGGAACTCTACTCTCAGTTTGGAACACATAGGGGAATTACGAGGCTGTAATCCTTGAAATTAATGACCCAACAATAAGGTTCACAATAGAGTTACTAGCTTGCAAGCTCATACTCAAATGCCAAAAAGATGAATGCACTCTCGAGGTGGTTGTCACTGCAAAGCGATGTGTTGGACGAACTCATATGACCTGGGCTCAATACTTGTCAAATGAGTTTATATATGATTTCTTAGATGCTCAGGATTGGGAAAAAACGTTTCATTACAGTTGGGTCATCCTTCTACTAGGTATAGTGTTGTGGAAGCCACCATTGAGACATGAAAGGGACACGGAGGGCGCCCCCTATTTGTTCCCCCCCAGTTTCTGACTCTTCAACACTCTAAGGACCTAGAAGCCCAAGTAGACATTATGAAATACTTCTAAAAGTGGTTCAAAGAATTGACCATTTCCTCCGATGAAAGGGTCCATATCTAGAAGTGATTGTTGACGAGGTATGCTAATTATCTTGATTTTAAATGTGATTTTCACAATGTTTTCATTTACCCCAGCGTAGCCAATGACAAAGTCGAGGCCAAGATCCCTTTCTACATTATATAAAGGGACATCCTAGATGTTTTCGTAGCATGGTCAGTCAACTACCAACCTCAATTTTATGAAGTCCAAACCCAGTATGAGGTGAGAGCCAAGGAGTCACAGGACTAGAGACAGGTTGTGATTGTTGCTTGGCATCGAGAAAAAACTATTGGATACATGGCACAATAGTCTAGATACAAGGATCAAGAATCACCCCATTCAAAGGAGTGTTGGTTGTGGAGCATGATTATCTTCCTGATGCAGAGGTCCTTTGTTTTCAGCCGTGTCTATACCCCATGAAGTATTTACACCCCAGAAGTATGTACACTCTTCCACGCGGGGGAGTGCAGAGGGGGGGTACCCCCTCTGCGGGGTCCGGGGGGTCCA
>ML783270.1:67588-81183 GCA_009831015.1 Picea engelmannii | reverse complement strand
GGTGGAACAACAGTAAGTTGGATTTTGAAATTGCAAAAGGTTGTTGCACTTTCAACAACAGAGGCAGAGTATGTTGCTGCTACAGAGGCTAGTAAAGAGATGATTTGGTTACAAAGGTTTATGGAGGAATTGGGAAAGAAGCAAGAGAACAACAAGTTGTAATGTGGCAGTCAGAGTGCCATTCACCTTGCAAAGAACTCAGCCTTCCATTCGAAGACTAAGCATATACAGTTGAGGTACCACTTCATACGATCCGCCTTGGAAGATGGACAATTGAAGCTGGAAAAGATACACACTAGCCAGAATCCTGCAGACATGTTAACAAAGGGAGTAACCAGGGANAAACTGAGTTCTTGCTCAGTTTCAGTTGGTCTTCAAGATTGAAGATGAAGATGAGAAATTTGCCAGGTCCAAGAAGGTTCAAAGTCCAGCATATACAACAGTAGTGGAGTTGTTGAGATCAGTCTCCAAGTGGGAGATTGTTGGTTGTGGAGCCTGATTATCTTTCTGATGCAGAGGTCCTTTGCTTTCAGCTGTGTCTATACCCCATGAAGTATTTACACCCCAGAATTATGTACACTCTTCCACGCGGGGGAGTACAGAGGGGGGGTACCCCCTCTGCGGGGTTCGGGGGATCCATCCCCCTAGCTAGGGGGTCTAGGGGAAAGCGGGCCCCCAGTGAGGGTTCGGGGGCGAAGCCCCCGAAGCAAAAATTGCCTTATAAAAGTATATTGTAATTTCATTATAAATCTGGACCGTTCATTATAAGGTCGCAGATCTAACAGTAGAGATTATGTTAGGGTTTTTTGCCCTAGAAGGGAACCCTCTTTTATGAGGGAAATGTATTGCGGCTATGTACAAGGGTGAATATTGTATTCTGAGAGAGGAGACTGTGAGAGAAAGAAGAGGAAGTTACAGCGGATTTTGCTGTAGGTTTTATCCCTTCATTTGCTGGATAATAATAAAGGAAGGACCTAGCAATTTCTCTGGTGGACGTAGCCCACACTGGGTGAACCACGTAAATCTGTGTCTCTCTTGTATTGTGTGTCTTCTGTTGTTTTTGTTTCTGCATTTGTTTTATTTTATTGCTCTGCGGTCCTGTTTTTCTAACACCTCTATGTATATTATTTATCTGATTGTGTGAGTATTTAACAGGTATGTTTTGTTAATGTTATTTTAAATGCATTTTAAATATTCAACACAGAATCTCTTGCTTTTCAATTAGGGTGAGCAATTAGTTTCCTTTATTTTCCTGTAGGATAACATTTAAGAATATGATGTGTGGGATTGCTTAGTAAACAAATATTGTTATTCTGAGTGTGAGACAATAGTGTTCTTAGTGGGTACAGAAATAATAGGACTTCATATTTTTACTTCATGTTCCATAATGAAGCCTCTTAATTATATTGAGTGTCCCTTGTACTAGTTGTTTGAATTGTAGGAAGTTGGAATTGCTTTCGATTTCAAGAGTGGCTGGAGTTGATTGTTAATTACTGTTTTTGATTGCTACAGGAAACAAGCTCTTAATTCATCTCTTTAATTCATGAGCCTGGAATGAATAAGACTTGTTCCTTAAGATAGAATCCTTTGATTGATTGTTTTCCTTGAGAAGTTTTATTATTAGTTTTCTTTACTAGGTTTGAAGTTGTGTGAAGCATTAAGATATCCTAAAATAGAGTGTTAATTAGTTTAGTTGCTACAGGGGACAAATTCAAAGTCCATCTCTTTTATTTCATGAGAATTTGAATGGACAGATTCATTACCTGAGAAAAAATCTTTAGATCACATGCTTGTTGGATTATGTTTATGAGTTTTGTTTTCTGATCTTTAAGTTGTGTGAGGAAGATAGATTAAAAAGTTGTAAAACAGAGTATTGGTATTGATTGTTTCTTCTTTATGCTATACTCATCAGACATAGGAACCTATCCATTATGGGCACATATAGTGCATCAACTCTATTGATTACGAATCCTGGATTGACATTTAAATGAGTGTAAGATATATATTGAAGATATTTATACACCAACAATCAGGAAAATTCTCCTCCAAGTTCTATGGCTCCTCTCCATTAGTAATTCTTGACATATGATCTAGTCCTACATTCAATTTCCCTTGTTTTATTGTTAGGGTCCTAACCCACACATAGGTAGATCAATATATTCGGGTGTAATAAAGGTCAATATTAATAAGGCCTTTCAATAAAATAGAATAAGGCGGATGTAAGAAGACCTAATAGAAGCTTCCGCTTCTAGAAGGATCATCCTCTAGATGTTTCTCTTGATAGACATATTTAGTATAAATAAGGGTCGAGGGTATGAAATCCCAAGCTTGGAGATTATTGTAACAGAGCGCTGCTCGACTGGAGGTTTCCCCCTCGAAGAGGCCCGTGAATATTGTTTTTTGAATCAAAGTGTTATTTTTGTTGTTGTTCTTATATCATTTATGTGTTATTGTGGAGATTATGCTAGTTATAATGTTTTTATTCTGTCATTTCTATCATTTTATTTATGTTCTGCATACTTTTTATATCTGGTATATTACAAGTGGTATCAGAGCACTTTCCTTGGCAGAAATTGTGGGAAATTGTTTTCAGGGTAGAGACATATTTTGGAATCTTTAAGCCACAAAGATATGTCATTACGTGCATAAACCCGTGGTTGAGGGATTCATACACACAAGAAATACAAGTGGTTCGTAAGCGCACATCTGTTGGCCACCCTTGTAACCCATGTTGGTACCCCTTCGAGTGGTAGCGCATCAAACAACACCTATGTACTGATTGGCCTAGATTTCCTGAAGCCCTCTTTAGATAAATTGATCAGTCGCCTAACTGCTATAGTGCCACCGAGAACAACACTCAAGAAGATACTCTCTAGTACCTGGGTAGTCGGATAGTATGGCTAAGGGTACGGTCTATCCTCCTTAGTTAGTGCCCTGAGATATTGGGTCGAGCACTATTGATGGACCCCGCACGTATATCAGAGAGCTATAGCATAGGGCAAACCCTTGTCTATAAAACCCTTGAATACCTAACCCTTGGGGGACAAAAACACAAACAAATTAAAACAACCAATATTTATTATCCCGCAATTGTGTTCGGGTTGCCAAATCACTACACTTTTCTTACTAGTTAAGCATTTGGGGATTTCAACACTACAGTATTCTTCAAACTAGAGTATAACTCTACAGGTGTTAAAAAAAAAGTTTGGCAATTTTTTCACCATTATTTGAGACATATTCCATTGGATTCATCTCTTCGCCCTTATCACATTCATCCATATCATTTTTCTGCAAATTTTTGAGCCCACCTACCCCTTTTCAGTTCACCCATCCTCATGGCCCATACCCGTAGCCAAGACTTGGAAGCTCACTTCAACACCTTGCAATATGGTCTCCTCAAAACCCAAAAAGAAGTGAAACAACTTAGTGCCAATGTTTCCTCCATCGATACAACCATGCAGTCCTCAATGGAGGAAGTCAAACAAGAACTGACCACCCATCTTGAATCTATCTTTGCCTCACTCTACACCAAACTGAAGATCCCTACAGATGACCCTTTCTCTGACGCACCTCCAAATACTGAAGGTGAACATTCCTCCCATTCCCATACCTTTCATCCCCATCACTTTCAATGTGACCTACACCTTCTGCAGGTGGATGTGACCAAATTTGATGGCTAGGACCCCACTGGTTGGGTAACCCAAATGGAACATTATTTCTCTTTATACAGCATTACAGATGACTTGGCCAAACTCTGGTATGGTGCTCTCCATCTAGATCAAGAATGTTGGCAATGGTGGCAATGGAGAAAAATTTCCTGTCAAGGATATATTGCTTGGACCCAATTTGTGACTGAGATTTATGAATGCTTTGACATTGACACCAACTATTTGGGCCATTTGACAAAGTTGAAACAATCAGAAACAATAGAAGACTGCATAGTTGCCTTTGAGCGCCTGGATTTTCGAATAGAGGGCTTGACTGATGCTTTCTTTCAAGAGTGTTTTATCAGTGGCCTCAAGGATGAGATTCAGGCCCATGTCCTCATGGCTCGACTCTCGAGTTGGGTGGAGGCTACTAAAAGAGATAAAGAAGCACAACAGGTTGTATCCTCTCAAAATCGAAAACCCTCCTTTATCCCTCTCCCTAAACCCGTAAATCCCACTACTCCCTTCGCCCCATTAAAGATCCAAAAATTGACCAGGGCTGAAATGGTTGAACGCCAACTCAAAGGCCTTTGTTATAATTGTGATGACAAATTTTTCCTGGGCCACAAGTGTAAGGAACAAAATCTTTTTATGGCCATCTCTAAGGATATTTTGGAAGAGGATGTTGAAACTCCCCTTATGTCTGAGTGACCTAAAATCACTGACATAACCCCTCCTTCAAACCCTCTCGAAGTGGAACAGGTCATTTCCCTCAATGCTCTCACTGGCTTATCCGCTCCCCAAACCCTCAAGTTAATCAGTTACATCAAGCATCGGAAGGTCATCATTCTGGTTAATAGTGGAAGCACCCATAATTTTATTCATTGCCACATTGCCCAAGGAACTCATTGCCGCATCCATGCCGTCAATAATTTCCAAATCATGATTGCCAATGGTGGTTCCATGAAATGTGGAGGGCATTGTGAAAATGTGGAGGGCATTGTGAAAATGTGCATCTCCAAATCGGTGACTACAACCTAAAATCCCATATGTTTGCTATCAACATGGGCATTTGTGACATTGTGTTGGGTGCAAACTGGCTAAGGACTTTGGGTCCCATTCTCATGGATTTTAAGGAATTAACCATGCAATTCGACTAGGAAGGCCACCAATATAAATTCCAAGGCATCATTGCTAGTTCATTGGAGGTCATTAGTTCCCATTGCATGGAAAAGCTACTCAAAAAAGGGCATCCTGGTGTCATTGCCCAACTCCATGCCATACAAGCCACAGAGACACCCCCGGTGCCACAAGACCTCCAAGCCCTCCTTTCTAAACATCAAATGGTATTTTCCACTCCCCAAGGACTCCCTCCTTCCCACAGTGTTCATGATCATTCCATTCCCCTTGTACCTGGAATCCTTCCTCCCAATATTCGTCTGTATCGCCACCCCTTTTCAGAAAAAAATGAAATTGAGAAAATGGTCTAGGAACTCCTTAATGCAGGCATTATCTACCCTACTATGAGCCCTTACTCTTCTCCTGTAGTCATGGTCCTGAAGAAATAAGGTTCTTGGATAATGTGTCCTGACTTCTGTGCCCTCAACAAACTGACCATTAAAGACAAATTTCCCATTCCTGTCATTGATGGCCTCCTGGATGAGTTGAGTGGTGCCCAATTGTTTACTAAACTAGATCTTTTCTTAGACTATCACCAGATACATATGAAAGAGGCAGACATTCCCAATATGGCCTTTCAAACTCATGAGGGCCACTATGAGTTTTTGGTCATGCCCTTTGGCTTGTGTAATGCCCCCTCCACCTTCCAAAGCCTCATGAATCATGTCTTCCGTCCCTTTCTCTGTCATTTTGTTTTAGTTTTCTTTGATGATATCCTCATCTATATAAAAACCTGGACAGACCATCTTACTCATGTGGATCGAGTTCTCCATCTACTCTCTCAGCACCAACGTTTCCTGAAACAGTCTAAATGTGCTTTTGGTGCCTCAAAAGTAGAATACTTGGGTCATCTAGTTGGCAAGGATGGCATCAGGGTGGATTCAAAAAATATTGAAGCTATGCAAGACTAGCCACACCCAAAGAATCTCAAAAAATTATGTGGATTTATGGGCTTAATAGGGTATTATCACAATTTTGTTAAGAATTATGGAAAGATTGCAGCACCTCTCACTGCTCTCCTAAAAAAGAACTCTTTCACTTAGACTCCAGCCACTTCTCAAGCTTTTCAAACCTTGAAGATGGCCATGTGCACCACTCTAGTTCTGGCCCTTCCTGATTTCACAAAGACCTTTGTGTTGGAATGTGATGCCTTAGGGAAAGGAATTGGTGTTGTCCTTATGCAAGAGGGTCGACCTTTGGCCTTCACCAACAAGCAACTATCTGAAAGGAATCTAGGCAAACCCATCTATGAAAAGGAAATGTTGGCTATTCTAGATGTCGTTGATCTGTGGCACCCTTATCTCTTGGCGCAACGTTTCCAAATTAAGACAGACCATCAACGCCTCAAGTACTTTCCAGAACAACGCATTTCCTCCCTGGAGCAACAAAAATGGGTGACTAAGCTCTTTGGATATGATTATGAGATCATTTACAAAAAGGGAAAATACAATGTGGTGGAGGATGCACTGTCCCAAAAATATGAAGAAGAAGGATCCATTTTTTCTCTTTCCTTCATTGTATCAGATTGGCTCCAAGCTGTTCTCCAGGAATGGCTACAAGATCCCAAAAGTTTGCATCTGATCCAACAATTGTAGACCAATTCTCCAGCTCCCCCAGGGTACTCTTGGCTCCAGGATGAGCTTCGATACAAAGGCCATTTGTATTCAAGTAAACAATCAAAGATTAAATCCATGGTACTTTCTGAGCTTCATGCTACACCCACAGCAGGGCACTCCGGGTTCACCAAAACCTATGACAGGGTCAAACGTTCTTTTTTCTGGGATGGTATGAAACAGGACATCCGTAATTTTGTCACTGAATATGAGGTGTGTCAATGCAATAAGGGAGAAATAGTCAAATCTCTAGGCACACTACAACCGCTTCCAATTCCACCTGCTATTTGGAAGGATATCTCTATGGACTTTATTATCGGCTTACCCAAATCGAGAAATAAATCAGTCATAATGGTGGTTGTGGATCGCCTTTCCAAGTATGCTCATTTCTGCACTCTTCAACACCCATTTACTTCATCCACGGTGGCTCAAATTTTCATGGACCAGGTCTTCAAGCTTCATGGCATGCCGCACTCTATTGTTTATGATCGTGACCCAACTTTCACAAGCAATTTTTGGCAAGAACTATTTAAGCTACAGGGCACCCAATTGCATCTTAGCGCAACTTATCATCCCTAGACTGATGGTCAAATGGAAGTTGTCAACAATTGTTTGGAAACATATCTGAGGTGTTTTGCCTTTGAAAAGCAAAATCAGTGGGCTCAATGGTTACCCCTAGCTGAATGGTGGTACAACACTTCCTACCATACAACTACATGCATGACTCCTTTTGAAGCGGTATATGGACAGAAGCCACCTTCATTTCTCTCATACTTACCGGGTACCTCCAAGGTCCAGGCGATTGACCAAACACTTACAGTTCGAGAGGATATTCTTCGTAACCTTAAAGATAACTTGGTCATGGCACAGAATTGCATGAAGCAACAAGCAGATCAAGGTCACTCTGAACGTCAATTTGCAGAAGGGGATCAGGTGTTTCTGCGATTACAACCATACAAGAAAACCTCCCTTAAGGCTGAGCATTGTCAGAAGCTAGCACCCAAATTTTATGGTCCTTATGCAGTTCTCAAGTGTGTGGGACAGGTTGCCTATCAGTTAGCTCTGCCCAATCAGTCGACGCTACATCCTTTTTTTCATGTTTCATGCTTAAAGAAGGTGATTGGAACTAGGTGCCAAATTCAAACCACCTTCCCGAGTTAGCTAAAGAAGGATCCATTTGGCTATAGCCAGAAGTAGTTTTGGACCAGTGTGAGTGTTGCTTGCATTAGAGAACCATCAAGGAAGTGTTAGTCCAGTGGAAAGATACAACTCCAGAATATGCCACTTGGGAACCACCTACCAATCTGCAGCAGTTTCCACATCTCAAGCCTTGAGGACAAGGTTGTTTTTAAGGGGGCAGACATGTTAGGGTCCTAACCCATACATAGGTAGATCAATATATTCGGATGTAATAAATGTCAATATTAATAAGGCCTTTCAATAAAATAGAATAAGGCTAATGTAAGAAGACCTAATAGAAGCTTTCGCTTCTCAAATGATCTTCATCTAGATGCTTCTTTTGATAGACATGTTTAGTATGAATAAGGGTCGAGGATATGAAAACCCTAGCTTGGATATTATTGTAACAGAGCACTACTCAACTGGAGGTTTCCCCCCCGAAGAGGCCCGTGAACATTTCTTTTCGAATCAAAGTGTTATTTATGTTGTTGTTCTTATATCATTTTTGTGTTATTGTGGAGATTATGTTGGTTATATTGTTGTTATTCTTCCATTTCTAGCATTTTATTTCTATTATGCATACTTTTTATATCTGGTATATTACATTTACTATGATTTCAAAATCAAATTATTGAAATAATAACAACCATCTACATATCCTCCTCCCCAACACTATTCTATTAACTAAGTACTTCAAAGCGAAATGTGTTAGAAAAAAAGGATTGTAGGGCAATAAAATAAAACAAATGTGTAAATAAAACATAGAAGATACACAATACAATAGAGACATAGATATACGTGTTTCACCCAGTGTGGGATACGTCCACCAGAGAAATTGGCAGGTCCTTCCTTTATTATTATCCAGAAAATGAAGGGATACAACCTACAACACACCCGTTGTAACTTCCTCTTCTTTCTCTCACAATCTCCTCTCTCAGAATACAATATTCACAATGATGCATAGCCACAATACATTTCCCTCATAAAAGAGGGTTTCCTTCTACGGAAAAAAACCCTAACAAAACTTCTACCGTCATATCTATGACCTTATAATGAACAGTCGAGATTTACAATGAAATTACAATATAAATTTACAAGGAAATTTTTCCTTCGGGGTCTTCATCCCCGAACCCCCACAGGGGGGGTAACCCCCCCCATGCACTCCCCCATTTGGATGAGTGTATAATCTTCTGGGTGTAAATTCTTCATGGGGTATAAACACAACTGAAAACAAAGACCTCAAAATTAGGAAGATAATGAGGCTCCACAACAAACAATCTCCCACTTGGAGATTGATCTCAACAACTTCATCGTTGTTGTATCTGTTGGAATATGAACCTTCTTGGACCTGGAAAATTTCTCATCTTCATCTTCATGCTTGAAGACCAACTAAAACTTAGCAAGAACTCAGTTTCTCCTTGGTTACTCCCTTTGTTAACATGTTTGTAGGATTCTGGCTAGTGTGTATCTTTTCCAACTTCAAATGTCCATCTTCCAAGATGGATCATATGAAATGGTAACTCAGCTGTATATGCTTAGTCTTCTAATGGAAGGTTGATTTCTTTGCAAGATGAATGGCACTCTCACTATCAAAATACAACCTGCTCTTCTCCTGCTTCTTTCCCAATTCCTCCATAAACCTCTCCAAATCATTTCTTTACTAGCCTCTATAGCAGCAACATACTTTGTTTATGTTGTTGAAAGTGCAACAACCTTTTGCAGTTTTGAAATCCAACTTATTGTTGTTCCACCTATAGTAAAAACATACCCTATGGTGATCCTCCTGCTATCTTTATCACCTGCCATATCTGAATCAACATATCCCTATAGAAAAGTGTATGAACCTCCAAAACATAATGCATTAGTAGCAGTACCTCTCAAATACCTGAGAATCCACTTTACTGCCTCCCAATGTTCTTTAACTAGATTGTTCATATACCTACTCACAAGTCCCACTGTATGTGCAATATCTGGTCTTGTGCAAACCATCGCATACATCAAGCTACCAACTGTTGATGAATAAGGGACCCTGGACATGTATTCTATCTCCTCTTGTGTCTTGGGACACATTTCCTTATTTAATTTGAAATGGCTGGCCAAAGGTGTACTAACTGGTTTTTCATTCTACATTCTAAACCTCTCCAACACCTTCTCTATGTACTCACTCAGAGACAGTGTCAATTTGCGATTTTTCTTGTCTCTTATTATTCTCATACCAAGGATTTTCTTTGCAGCACCCAAATCCTTCATCGCAAATGAATTAGCTAATTTTTCTTGAGCACATTTATATCCTACATATTAGACCCTACAACAAGCATGTCATCTACATACAATAGCAAGATAATATAGCTTCCATTTTCTAGCTTTTTAAAATAAACACAATGATCAGAATGACATCTACTATAACCTTGTTCTGCCATAAACCTATCAAAATTCAAATACCACTGCCTTGGATCTTGCTTTATGCCATACAAGCTCTTCTTCAACCTACATACCAAATTCTCCTTCCCTTTGACCTCATACCCCTATGGTTGTTGCATATAAATCTCTTCCTCCAAATCCCCATGGAGAAATTTTTTTTTTACATCTAATTGTTCAAGATGCAAATCTTCTACTACCACAAGACTTAAAATAGTCCTAATTGAAGTCATTTTAACAACAGGAGTAAATATTTCATCAAAATATATACCTTTCTTTTGTGCAAACCCCTTTACAACAAATCTAGCCTTGTACCTCCATTTTCCTCCATCTTCTTCCTTCAACTTGTAAACCCATTTATTCTGCAATGCTCTTTTTCCTATAGGCAATTGAACTAGGTCCCAAGTCTGGTTATTTACCAAGGAATCCATTTCCTCTTTCATGCCTTTCTCCCACTTCTTTTTGGTGTCTACCTGCATTGCCTCTTCATAACATTATGGTTCACCAGAATCAGTCAACAATAAATAATACAATCAAGGAGAGTATCGTTTAGGGGGTCTACTTAACCTGGTAGATCTTCTAACAACACTTGCAGGAGTTTGAGGTACATATTGCTCCTGTTGTTGTACATTTTGATTTTCTGGTTCCTTTAGAATTTCTTTTCCAGTGATCTCATCAAGCACTATGTATTCTGGTTTTTCTTTTTCCTGTTTCTTTCCCTGCAACTGATCTTTGTACATGAACTTCTCATTGAATATGACATATCTACTCCTAATTATTTTTTTATTTTCATAATCCCATAAGCAATAACCAAAATCATTAACACCATATCCAAAAAAAGTACACTTCTTGGATTTTGCCTCAACCTTTGTTCTATTTTCTTTATCAATATAGACAAATGCTTCACAACCAAAAGTCTTCAAAAAGGAATAGTTTAACTTTTTACCTGTCCATGCCTCCTCTGGAATTATATCATCTAAAGAGATTGAAGGTCCTTTGTTTATTATGTAAACAATAGTATCTATAGCATCTGCCGAGAACTGTAAGGGAAAACCAGCATGCAATCTCATACTCCTTGCACGCTCCATGATTGCCTTGTTCATCCTTTCTGACACACCATTTTCTTGTGGTGTTCTTGGAACTGTATTCTCTCTATGAATCTCATGGTATGAACAATAATCATCAAACTCCTTTCTGCAATATTCACCTCCATTATCTGATCTGAGACACTTCAACCTTTTTCATGTCTCAGTCTCAACCAAATCTTTCCATTTCTTAAAAGTATCAAAAACATGAGATTTTTGTCGAATGCAATAAACCCAAGTTTTTCTAGTTGCATCATCAATAAAAGTAACATAATAATGAGAGCCACCAAGAGATGATACCTGAGTTGGTCCCCATACATCTGTATGCACAAGCTCTAAACTTTCACTCTTCTTTTCTTTTTCGACTCTGATAAATCTGACTCTCTCATGTTTTTCATAAAAACAATGCTCACAGAAGTCCAAATCAATTTGTTTAATATCTGGCAAAAAATTTCTTTTCTGAAGTATCTGCATCCCCTTCTCACTCATGTGTCCAAGCCTATGATGCCATAGTATTGTATCCACTCCTTTAGAAGCTAAAGAGATAGAAGATTCATTATTACCAGTACATAAATACAATGTACCTACCTTGTCTCCTTTTTCTATCACCAATGATCCTTTGATGGCCTTCCACACCTTATCTATAAATATGGATATACAACCTTCACTTGCCAATTGTTCTTTTGAAATTATATTTTTCCTTAGATCTGGAACATGTCTTACCTCTTTCATCAACCATTGGTTTCCATTGCTTTGCTTTATTTTTACCTTTCCCATTCCAATAATTTTGCATGGTGCATCATCACCCAAATGAACCTGTCCAAAATCACCTTGAACATAATCTAGAAAATGTTTCCTATTAGGTGTGGCATGAAAAGAAGCCCCTGAATCTACCACCCAAGACTCAAAAATATTATCTACAAAAAGAATCAAATAATCTTGTAACACATCACCTGTTACATTTGCTTCATGATTTTTCTCTTGTTGTCCATCTCTTTGTTTCTTTGGAGCTCTGAAATCTTTCTTCAGATGTCATTTCTTCCCACAATTCCAGCACTCTATCTTTCCAAGTCTGGATTTGAATCTGCCCTTCCTATAATTCCTAGGGTTCCATGGGCCCTTTCCTCTATCCTTTTGTCTTCCATGTTCTCCATGTTCAACGCATTACCTAATGTCTCACCTGTGCTTTTCCATCGCATTTCCTCACTAATGATAACACCAACAACATCATCAAATCTTAAAGTATTTGAACCAGAGACAGAGTTACTTACAGCCATGACCAAGCCATTCCAGCTTTCTTGAAATGAGCACAATATTAGAAGAGCCTTGACCTCATCATCAAAGTCCACTTTTACAGAACTTAGTTAATTAGTAATCGTATTAAATTCATTTAAATTATCTACAAAAGACCCACCTTCTGACATCTTCATACTAAATAGTCTCTTCATTAGAAATACCTTATTGGACGCCGAGGGTTTTTCATACAGTTTAGCCAATGTGTCCATCAAATCCTTCATTGTCTTTTATTTCGAAATATTGAAAACCACTTATGTTTCCAGGCTTAGTCGTATCGTTCCTAGATCCTTTCTGTCAAGAATCTCCCATTCTTCATTGTAGTATACCTAGGGAGATACCCAATGGGAATATAGTTATGTGTTATTAGTGGAAGTCAATTAATATATGGGAATGTGGTCATTCAATGTAAGGTCTTTATTTCTTGTGTTAATGTTATGGTGAATGGTTTATGGTTTATTATTGGTTATTTATGAAGTATATTTACATATTTGGTTTAGGTTCTTAACAAGTGGTATCAAAGCACTTTCCTTGGCCAAAGAAGGGGAGATTTGTTTTCTCTTTTTGCAGAATTTTTTCTAGGGAAGAAAAAGAGGGCGGCGCACTTCAGGTTCACATCTAAATATTTACAAGCTGAATTTGGAAAAAACAAAATTGGTTATTTGAATTCCTTTCGGAAAAATACCCAATTTCAAAAAAAAAATCAGCTGAAACGGAGTTTGGGAAGTAACCTTATGATCATTTTAAATTCAGCAGTTTTTCAAGGTTTTTCCGGAAAAAGCTGTGATTTTCTGTTGTAATTTATTGTTCTATTTTTTGGGGGGGTTTCATAGAAAGATGTATTTTATAGGGAAATGTGATGGCTCTAGTATTGAATCATTCATTAAAGAAATAAAATCAGCATGGGAAGATACTTGGCCCCATTGGGTAGATCTCAAATTGCAAGGTGATGCTGCCATTTGGTGGAAATCACTTGATTATAAGGAGATGATGAGACTCTCCAATGCAGAATTTGAAAAAATATTGTTAGACAAGTGGTCTCATGGAGAAAATAAGGATAAAGAGAGAACCAAGAGTTTATTTTCATGTGAAAAATCTATATTGCAGGTTCATGGTTGTATTCATAAAGAAAATATCGTTGTTTCTATTAACCCTAGTTGCATGCATAATTTTATCAATGT
>ML783270.1:54877-67538 GCA_009831015.1 Picea engelmannii | reverse complement strand
TAGATTTTTATGCTATGGATATGGATGAAGTGGATATTGTTTTGGGATATCCTTGGATAGAATCAGTGGGTACCATTAATATTAATGTGAAAAAGAAGTTTTTAAAGTTGTGGTACAAGAAAAAGAAAATCACATTGCAGGATTTGTCTCTTAGTAAGAAAGATGGACCCATGGAGGCTAGCAAAGAAGTTATTGCCCAGTCTGAAGTTGAATCAGAGGTAGAGTCTACAAAAGGAAATGAAGCAAAACTACAAGAAGAACATAATCAGGAAGCTAAGGAGGTCATTGACTCAAAGGCACAAAGTGTTGCAAATTTGAAGAAAAAAGAACAAATTCCTATAGTTGTTGTATATCTCCATCCACATCATATAGAGATGCAAAAGTCATCAAGGCAAGGGCATGTGCATGAACACATTTATGCACCAGTAGGGCACCAGACAAGAAACCGATCAAGAGGTGCATGGAGGACTACCAACACTATGGGAAGAGATCAAGCTACAGAAACAATCCCATGGCAACCCCGACATGATGCAGAGAAAGATAAGGGTGGAAAGGTAGCTGATAGACATCATGTTCGACTTCCATTGGGATGGATGGATGGTCGTACTTGGTACAAGTTGGCTACATTGCTTAGTTGGTCATATTGTATGGTTTCTTCTCATGTTTTGAGGACGAAACATGTGAAGGGGGATGGAATGTAATATACCTAGGGAGATACCCAATGGGAATATAGTTATGTGTTATTAGCGGAAGTCAATTAATATATGGGAATGTGGTCATTCAATGTAAGGTGGACTAGGTCCACTATATTAATAAAGACCCACTATGGTAGTTGGATGTAATAAATATGAGAAGGCTCTCTAGAAGGTTCCTAGGAGATAGGGAGAGCTATATAAATAAGTCTAGGCAATGTAATGAAACATAGTGAAGAATATTGTCATTGTACAAGAAATGATTTCTTGAGGAGTTTTATCCTTCCATAAGGATTAATATATGGTGTTACAATAAATATGAGAAGGCTCTCTAGAAGGTTCCTAGGAGATAGGGAGAGCTATATAAAGAAGTCTAGGCAATGTAATGAAACATAGTGAAGAATATTGTCATTGTACAAGAAAGGATTGCTTGAGGAGTTTTATCCTTCCATAAAGATTAATATATGGTGTTACCCTACCTCAAGGGTTTTCTCTATTTCTTGTGTTAATGTTATGGTGAATTTTTTATGGTTTATTCTTGGTTATTTATGAAGAATATTTACAGATATGGTTTAGGTACTTAACATTCATCCTTAATAGTCATCAGCTTCTTTACTATTCCACCCAATGGTAGGAATAAATCCTTCTTATATAAATAATCATCCATATGCATCTTCCATAACTGGTAGTTTCAGTCGTTAAATTTCTCGACCCTACACTTTCCATATTCTTCCATTGCTCCCACTCGAACCACGAACCCTCTTTTCCTGCGAGTTACCTTTCTCTATGATACTAGTTGTTAGAAAAACAGGATCGCAGAGCAATAAAAAAAAAAAAATGCAGAAATAAAACACAGAAGATACACAATACAATAGAGACACAGATATACAAGGTTCACCCAGAGTGGGCTACGTCCACTAGAGAAATTGCCAGGTCCTTCCTTTATTATTATCCAGCAAATGAAGGGATACAACCTACATCACACCAGATGTAACTTCCTCTTCTTTCTCTCACAATCTCCTCTCTCAGAATACAATATTCACAATGATGCATAGCCGCAATACATTTCCCTCATAAAAGAGGGTTGCATTCTAGGGAAAAAAACCCTAACATAACTTCTACCGTCAAATCTCGACCTTATAATGAACGATCAATATTTAAAATGAAATTACAATATACATTTACAAGGAAAATTTTCCTAAGGGGGCTTCATCCCCGAACCCTCACTTGCCCCCGAACCCCATAGGGGGGGTAACACCCCCCCGCACTCCCCTGCGTGGATGAGTGTACATTCTTCTAGGGTGTAAAGTCATCATGGGGTATAAACACGACTGAAAACAAAGACCTCTAAATCAGGAAGATAAGCTGGCTCCACAACCAACAAAATGATCTATAAACATCTTAAAATGTTGACCCAATAAATAATCTCTAAACTTTTGTAGGGCATATACCATAGCCATACCTTCCCTTTTTGTAGTATTATAGTTCTGCTCAAAATCTGACAATTTTTTACTAGCAAACGATATTGGGTAATCAATGTCTCCTTCACCTGGTTGTCCCAACAATGCTCCAAGTGCAATGGATGAAGTGTCCACATGCACATGAAATTCTTTTGTCCAATCTGGAAAGCTTAGAATTGGTGTTGTCAACATCTTCTCTTTCAATATGTCCAAGCTCTCTCGGCATTCATCATTTCACTGGAACCTGATGTTTTTCTACAATAACTTTTCCATGGATGTAGTAATCTTTGCATATCCCTTTATGAATTTCTTGTAGTACCTTGTGTGGCCCAATGTTGCTCTCAACGAGTGCACTAACTTTGGTGGTGGTAAATTGACAATAACAACAATCTTCGCAAGGTCTACTATCAAGCCCTATTTTCATACAATGTGCCCAAGTAGGATGCCAAATGGTGTGTTGAATATACATTTCTTAATTTTCAATGAGATCTGACATTGCCTACATCTTTCTAACATTAACCTCAGAACTTCTACATGGTACTTCAATAAATTGAATATTGTCCAATCATCCAGATAAACCTCTAAAACTTTATGTATAAAAGCCTTGAATGCATATACTACTACTCTAGAAAATATTGATGGTGCCTTCTTTAAACCAAATGGAATTCTTGTGTATTGATATGAACCCCACTCTGTTGTAAATATAGTTGTGTACCTATCCTCCAGAGCAATTCTGATATGATGGTAAGCTAAAAATCCATCTATGAAAGAGTACACTTCTTGTCGTCCCACATTCTCTAAAACCTCATCTGTAAATGGATTCTCACTTTTTAATGCTAGAACTAGTTCCTGCTCCTTGTACCAATTACTAAGTATTCCTTCTAATGTATGAATAAAGTAATGCATCCATTCCCTTGGTTGTACCAATCTCTAGTTAGTGACACAATCATCTATGTGATGTCTTGGGTTCCCTCTTCCATCATACTTTTGTAAGGGTTTATCCTGCTTACTCCTACTAAATCTTATGTGCATCAGTCACTTACACTGATACCAATCCTGAATTACCTTCTTATGTGCACCCCACCATCATATAGGTGTGTCTCTTAATGCTATATCTAACACTAATAATATCTGACAATCCAAAACCTCTAATTCGAACTCTGTCAGGAAGTTTTCTAAATTTTCCTCTTCAACAAATGTGGGAAATTGTCTTACTTCTATCCTAACCCATCTTACTATGCATGTAACTCTAGCACACGTCCTAGTAGAGACTTCATGCAATCTTTGATGCCAATTTTCTACTCCAGTATTGATGGGTAAACTATATGTACTAATTTCCCTCAATTAAATTATCGACCAAGGTAAGTAGACTTAGAGTTGTGACACAGTATGAGTCAAGGCAGAAAGGAAAACTAACAGAAAGATTAACTATCCAAGAGGATGGTTTACCCTAAGGATCAACACTCTTTTTCAATCTACGGTTCTACTTTAAAAGATGATTTAGAATTAATTTTGGTAGCATACTTTATGTTAGATATACAGAACAATCTTTAACTATTGAGCCTATTAAATTAATTGAACAGTTCGTCAACAACAATCTATAACTATGAACAGTTAATCTAAGTAAGTAACTCTCTGAATGAACAATCAATCTTTGAATAAGTAAGAAATATTTCAAAATCAATTCTTCAAAGTGAATTCTATTCTTAGAGCATATCTTTAAAAAACTCACAATTACTTTTATCCTACAAGAAATAAAGCTTATCTTTACACTAATCTTCCTTACTGAAAGTAAAGAGCGTTGTGACAATATTCAAATGTAATGGTTATGTCGATGGTGGTGAATTATGTCACAATGGCATATAATCACTACTGACAATTTAAGTGGAATCAATTCAATGTTGACTTCTACAGAGAAATGTAGAGTATGAATAAGACAATCTATGGAGATATTTTCCATTATGAAGATGTCAATGCATATTCTTGGAATTAATACAATCTATAAACCTTACACAAAGAAATTTGAAATCAACTCCTATCATATCATTCTAGTGCTACAAATAAAGCTAACAATTTATGCAAATCTATAAGAAGTAATCGACCTTCATAACTTAATAAAGTACATATAGTTGTGAAAGATATTGCCTAAATAACCAAACTGTGAAGTAATTTATAGATTATGAAACAGGGAAAGAAAGCTATGATTGCATAGTTAAGCAGTTATGAACATGTATCCATTAATAAATTACAACCTGCATAACAAGATGTTAGATGTCAGAGTATAGACAAGTAAATATGGACAACTGTGAGTACCCTGTAATAAACATACAACTTCAGGGAGAAACCTGTAAATTATATAAAGAGATATACACAATAACACAACTTCAACAAGCAACCTGAAATTAGCAAGTAATGAACGTTAGTTGAAAAAATATAAATGTACAACAATATAGATAAGCTACCCAGACCACTGGTGGGCCCCCCAGATAGTTGTTGTACTACTCCAACGTAAGATGTAGTCACAAAATTAGCATGGAATTTGTATTAACATCAAAACAGAGTTTTACAGAGCAATTACAGATAATGGTTGTATATATAAAATCATGTGCTCATCCCGAGAGAATCCGTTATTTATAGAGTTACAACATATCTAAGAGGTCGACCACTGAAAGGGTCAACGCTCTCTGTAAAACATAAATTCATTGAATTTTGACAACAAACAACATCTCCAATAGCTTTGTGCGCTCAAAATAGAGGTCGGCTCAACTTCTCGAATTTAAATGCAATGAGTTCCATAGCTGGAGGGCTTGCGAATGAACAAAATCCATGTGTCGGATTCGCCAAGGAGAGCCTACCAATATGATAACCTCAAACTGATCTGTGCTCCGAGGGCCAGATCAAGGGTCGGATTGAGGGTCGGATTACGTTTTTGACCTGTTTCAAGCAAACAAAAAAATATTAATTGATTTCACTCACTCAATTAAAAATAAATCATCATAAAATCATCACAAATAAGGATTACACATATCTTATGTTGTCCCATGGAAAATTGACGTATAAAACCTGATAATACCTTCAAAAAAGAGATAATAAAATCATATGCTATATAACTTCCATGTGCAAAAATGGATTTGGGCATCGAAAAAACAGGCAATACACAGAGTCATCAAGTATCAGAATCTGACATGTTGGAATCAATACTCCTCCAGGAATCAATACTCCTCCAACTGAGTATTCCATCTATAGTTGGATTCACATAGTCTTCATCTTGTGCAGTAGTTCTATACAATTGGTTTACATCATCCTCTAGAACACTGTCAGGCAAAGGTTCTACATATGTTTCACAATCTGAGGGATCTAAAGGTGCTACTACCCTAAAGTTCCTAGATTCAAATATCATATTTCTAGTCTTTAAATTAATCATGGACTGATTATCAAAGGCCTAATCAATACCCAATAGTGTTGGAATGGTATAGACTCATCCACCATATCCATCACTTCAAAGTTTGTTGTGGTGTGCATACCATCTAGATCCACCATTGTATTCTTCAATCTACCTATGGGAATTACTCTTTGTTGGTTTGCTAGCTTCAATTAGATATTGGAATACCCTAGTGCAGGTTCTCCCATTGCTTCCCAAGTCTTCTTTGGAAAGATGTCGACATCTGATCCTAAGTCTAGGATAACATGTCCCATGTTAAAGTCTCCTATATTTGCATTCAATCTGAACTCTCTACTAGTTCTTTTCTTTCTATGGACTTGATTAATCTTCTTTGGTTTTGTTCCAACCTCTTCCTCTATGCTATATTTCTCAAGCATACTTTTAAACAAATCCATGGCATTCTTATCATTAAGTAATTTAAAGAAAGATTCCAAAAAATCCTTTAAGTTACTTACTTTCTCTATTTTCTTTCCTTTGTAAGTATGATCCAAATATTGAGGCATATCAAAAATAGGAGTATCATACCTCAGAGTAGTATTCGATGTGGAGGCTACATTCTCCTTCAGGAATTCCTTCTTTGCTTCCTTGAAAGTTTCCTTCTCCTTATTTGCATCAAACTGTTGTTGTGGTTGAGTGTTCTTCTAAATATAACATTGAGATTCCTTCTTCTAATCATGTGCATCTGCTCTTTTCTTCACTACTCTAGTCACTATATTGACGTTCCTCCTGGGATCCCTTATTTCTGCAGCAATCCACTGGACATTCTAGTTATTTAGACTCCTCTTCTCCTGGATCTTCGTCATTAACTTCAGGCACTCTTCTATCACGTGATCTTTTGCGCGACAGTACATACATGTTGTTGTTGGTTGAGGACAATCTCTGGCATAGTGTCCTTGTTGTTGACAATTATGGAAAATAATAAGCCTTCTACCTCTTCCCATTTCTCCTCTTCCTATACCTATAAAAGATCCTTTATTCCCCTATGGATCCATGTTCTGAGATTGTGGTTCCTGATTATACTGCGGGGTTTTCTGAAATTGATGCACTGCTTGAAACTATTGTGCATTTCCAAACCCTGGCACAGTTTTCCCTGCCCCACTGACTTACAAAAGTTATATAAAGTACTCTTCACTTTTGTCTTATACTTTTGCATCATAGGGCAGTGATAAGGATCATGCCCATGCGTCTTGCATATTTCACACCAAGGGCCTCCTATAGGCAATGGATTTGGCAGACCTACTCCAAAATACTACGCAAATGTTGAAAACTCATTCTTGTGATGTCCCTAAGATCTGCACAGGGTACACCATACTTCTTCTCTTTTCTCCCTACTTTTATTCTGTTTTGATTTCATTGTCAAGTTCTTCAAGTATTCGTTCAGCGTCTCTATAGATAGATCTGTCTGATTATATTGATTCTCCTCTAACTGCATCGCTTCTTGAAGTGCCTCTGCCTGGTTTTGAAATTTATATTGTCTCAATGGGTATTTGAAATGTGGTAACATCAAGTTTATAAACAACCATCTGTGTTGCATGTCAGAAATGGGATACTTCAGTTTACCTTTCAATTTCTTGAACTTCTGATCGATGTCCCATACAGACTCTGCTGGTTTATGTCTAACCGAAATCATCTCATTCATAAACTCGCCCTCTGATTTCAACCTCTGAAACTTAGTGATTAGTTCATGCTTGATCTCTACTATTGTTCCCAGTGCACCCTGTGGATTGTTTACTGCTAGATTCATGTACCAATCCAACATGCAGTTTCTGAACGTTGTTGCTAGATGTGCTACTTTTGTTGCCTCATCAGTGATTATTTTTTCTTCCCATATTCCCTCACACATGAATAGGTGCTTCTATAGGTATTTTGTTCCATCCCCATGGAACTCTGGTAATCTTATCATTGGACCTGCACCTGCCATTGTAGAATGTGTTGTACTTGCTCTGTGCGGTACTACTATCTATGTATTGTTGTTTGGACTCGAACTCCCACTAGTATTGTTACTAGTACTTCCACTTGTACCACTACCTGCACTATTGTTGGTACTTCCACTTGTACCCTTATTTTTATTATAATCTCCTAGATTCCTCTGACTGTCAGTACCTGGTTCTCTAAACATATATTTCTTTTTTGATGTGTTAATCGTACATGGGGTTGTAGGTTTGACATTGATTCGGATCTAGACAGGGGTACTTTCTTCCGCATTAGATCTCGCTCCTCTAGTCTTCCTTTCATATGTGGAACACATTATTTCTTCAATGTGCTCCATAGCACAAAGATCCTCTACCTCTTCCTCATCATTCTCCAAGCCTTCCCTCTCGACTACTACTCTTTTCTTCCTATTGAACTTTTACTGGTAGGATATACCACTGCGCGTCATACCTACCTTCTGCAAAATTTCCTGGATGTCCTCTTGATCCATCATAATGGGATATTTCTCTTTACTGTGCTCTTCTCTACATGGATGATTTTAGGGGCTAAAGTTTGCTCATGGGCTAATTTTCCATGGTTTTTCCAAAAACAAGATTCGCTATTATAAAAATGATTCGCCCAAATTATAAAGAGTAAAATTATTTTACCCTAAAAATCACCAAAATTTTATACAAACTATATAAAATCCTTAGAAATTTGAATATTTTTATAAAAATATCGCCAAACATTTATAGTTGGCATATGAAGGATTAGTAAGATTCGCCAAGGTTTCTACATTTTAAAATAAATTTTCATCCTTAAAATCATCCTTGCTTCTCTATCCATTTCCTCCTCCATCTCAGACCTTCCTCAATGTTTCCCCTAACTCCCCTATGCACACAGGGTAGTTTAACTGTCTGATTCCATGGTTAATACCCCTTTATCATGCAATAATCGCTTGATTGAAGTGTACAACGACCTGATGTACCTTCCCCTTGGACCCTTAAGAAACTCCTTCTCTACTACACTATAAGACTTAGATGTATCTACTGCAAACCTAGTGATATACCCCACTACAATGTTGTCTAGCCAAAAATCTATTGCGCGCATGAATTTGTTATTCACCCTCTTCAACTGCACGATATTCTCTTCTGTCCACTCCACTGATCTAAATTTATTTGTTGGATGGGTATCTTTAAACCGTGTTATCCACTCTTGCAATAGCGTGGGAAACTCACTAAAGAAACTCTCATGTATTTCGTTGAATACATATCTCTCCAAGTATTGTCTTAGCCTAAACCTAGGGATTATATTATCTTTGTGGGAAAAATCTAGTTCCTAAATTATAAACCATCTTTCAATCTTCTCTTTCATGGGGTTCCGACCTAAAAAGATCCCCTTTCTTAAACCCTCTGCTATATTGTGTGATACATCCCCCCGATCTAATATTCTGAGTTCCAACTGGAAACGGAAGCATTGTTGGTTGTTTATGGTTGAACCAAGTTCTAACTACAAGATTACCAACAACCCTTCGACCATCGACCCTTCTGGCTACCAGAAGGCAACACACCGCATAGAGTTCACTGCGCAGCCTCACCCGAGATGGCTTCAATGGGTGGTCGTAGGACTCAGGGATATGCAACCATGTGATGGGATGTGCTTCTCTCTCAGGGGAATTATATCTACTCAATTGTTATCCCTCAAACACCCATTTACTATGCTAAACCTAGTTGGATCGTAGTTTTGACCAATGACACAACTATTCCAATAGAGCTTCATTAACCATTATAACAACATATAACAAATGACATATATTCATTTACTTCAAAATAAGTTTCATATCTGAATATTAACTATGATCTTCATTCATTTAGTGTTGTTCTACAGGATTCATCAGTTTATCCTTAGTGTGCAGTATTATTGCCTTTATCATTTTAACATGTTCATCATAAAACTTATTAAACAAATATAATCAAAAGTACTGCAAATATTCACACATAACCTAGATATACCGTGGTTCACCCCCTACTAGGGCTACATCCACAAATATGAGTCACTTCATCTCTTTATTAATTTTCCTGCAAAATCTACTGTCGCGCACTGTACATTTCTTCCTCCATTACAATCAATCTTGATAAATCACAATAGTCCTCACAAAACTGAGAACTTCTAACCAATCTATCAATCAACCAACTAATGAACTAACTCTTTCCACAGTCCTAATACATTCTACTTATACCAAAAATGGGACAAATCCCTTACAAGAACCCTAACCCTAAGTGGATTAGGTTTGTCCACTTTCCAACTGACTCAATCTCGACTAGTCCACGATCCAACCATTCTCCAAGTTAGTGCTTGTCCACTTTCCAAATGCTTTGCAACAGTTTGTCCACTTTGTAACTAATTTTCCTCGGTGTTGGTTTTCCTCTATTTTTGGCGTTGCTTTTCCTGTTGGATCATGTTGTCATTGATGCAAATGGTTTGATTGATTGATGTCAAGTGATGGATTGATTGATAGGCCTGATTGATTGATGATTGATGAACAATGTGTATGTATTGTCCTTCATGAGAATGATATATGTCAAGTGGAAACCAATCGATGAAGATGGATCAATGAGTTTTCATTGATACATGATGCATAGTTGATGTATATGATGCAGCCATGAATTAATGCAAAGATGAATCATTTTTGTCTTATCATGATTGATAAGGTGCACAAATGGATGAACTACAAAGTGGTCCCCTTATGGTGAAAGTCCTCATGGGAAGAGGCTTTGCGGATTAAGTTATCCTAGAAGAATGGTTGGAGGACCCATGCTTGTATATGAAATAATGTGATGAAGATCAATGAAGTTATTGGTGAAACTATCCTAGATGGATAGTTCTTGCCATGCCATTTTCGGTGGTATGTGGAATGTCACGTAACTCCTCACGGTTTGAAAGTTATGACCTTACGAAGTTGGAGGACCCCCATATGAAGGCTTGAAGCCTCCAAACTCAAAGAAGTCAAAGTGAACTAAAAGAAGAAATCATTATTTGAATGATAAAGTAAAGTGACAAAGTCAAGGTGGATTATTTAAATAATAAAGAGAGGTGACAAAATCAAGAAGGAATATTTAAATGATAAAGAATTGGAGAACTTTCTATTTATAGAAAGTGGTTCACCCTAAAATAAGGAAAATAGGTTGAGTGACCTAGAAATGGGTTAAGTAACCTAAAAATGGGTAAAGTGACCTAGAGGATGAAAGTATAAATAAGATAGAAATGGTATTTTGTAGTTCATCCTTTGTGTGGATCAATGGAGAGCATGATTGAAGATCTATTCTGAGGAAGAGAGTGAGAGGAGGATCTCATGGACGCATCAAAGTTTCGGCAATGTCAGAGATCTTGATGGAAAAATTCTCAGAACTTCAGAAACCTTAGTTTATGAGGTATATGTGGGTTGTCTGTGTATAGGGTGCATATACATTGAAAGTATACGCGGGATGACTGTGTACAGGGAGCGTATGTTGGATAAAATCATGGAGATTTATGTTTGAGATGGATTCAAGCTCTTGGATGATGAGGCAGGTTCCAGATCTACATTTTATGGGCTCGGAGCTATCACTAAGACACTGGTATGGTTACATTATTTTCTTGATGGATAGTATTGTTTGATGTGTTGTGAATGCTTAGGGAATTCTTGGTATGGATTCTATGATATGGTTTAGTTTGGATGATTTGGTTTATGGAGTGATCAGTACTCTTGTGATTCAATGGTGACATGATTGCTATGGTGTACTAGTTGTTTATACATGATTGAGATAGCATTCATATTCATTTGTTGTGGAGAATGAGCGATCTATTGGAGAGCTTGGATGTGTTTTGACTAGTTGGTGGTCAGATTGGATAGTCAGAGATAGGAAAGAATGATATATTGATTGTAGAGAATCTGAGTTGATCTTGAAGGAAAAACCCTGACAACTCAGAAGGTATACGCAGGTTTTTGTATACACTGACCGTGTGCATACGCGGGCTGTAGTGAGCTAGGGCACGTGCACATGCTGGTTTCACTACTGACAGGTCACGTACTTATTGACAGATTGATATCTGTTGAGGATTGTTGCCTCATCTCAATTGGTTCTGAGGGTGTAAGTTGAGTTTTGCATTATAGAGTTGGTGCTCTTGTAGAGTTGTGCTCTATTCAATTGTTGTTGATAAACCCATGGATTTTTGTTCATAATAAAAAGAAAAATTGTACATACATCTTGTGTTCTTTGTGTTCCTTGTGGTGATGACTTGTTGATGATATATTTCTGATATATGTCCTCATCTAACTGGTTGTAAATGACAGCAACGGGTAATGAATAAATGTTGAATGTTAACTAAGAAGTTTTTTGTAAGAGGGAATTTTTGGGAAAAAGAGCCCCACACTCATTCACCCCCCCCCCCCTCTAAGTGTTGTAGGTGTGTCCAACAATTGGTATCAAAGTGGGCCTTCACTACAAGCCTTAACAAGATTGAAGGAGATCCATAGACACACAAATGGATGATGAAGTTCCAATCCTTGATGAGGAAAACTATTCTACTTGGAGAATAGAGATGAGATTATATTTGAAGACAATGGGAGCAGCTATTTGGAAGGCATCCATTGGTGGATCAGTTCCCTTGAAGAACAAGTCAAAGTTTGTAGCTCAAAGGGAAGGAAAGAAGAATGATGCATTATCTCTCAATACCATTCTTAGTGGACTCTCAAGCCCTATCAAAGAAAGCATGGGACAATGCACTTCCGCCAAGGATCTATGGCTAAATCTAGAGGAGACATATCAAAGAAAGAAGGAGAAGGAAGATCGTGAATATATTTCAAATGAAGGTAAAGAACCCTCAAAAACCCTTGATTGCAATGATGATGATGAATTTTTCTCTACAAGTGAAAAAGGAGATCTAGAAACAGTTTGTGTAAAGTTTGATGTTAATTATCCCATGAAAAGAATAGAAGGAAATCTATTAAAACTTCAAAAGGAAGTTGAAGATGGTTTATATAGATATAGAAGTGATCATTATTATATAGACTATAACTATCTTTCGGATAACACTAAGAAGTTTCTTAGGAGAAGTCTAAGGCACATCTTGAAGTTAAAAGAAATGATCAAGGAACAAGAAGAGAGCAATAAGAC
>ML783270.1:41370-54621 GCA_009831015.1 Picea engelmannii | reverse complement strand
AAGAAGGTGGAAAAGTCAAACAAATTATTGAATAGCTCACGAATCTTGGATGAGATCTTGGAAAGTCAAAGATCATCATGTGATAAATCAGGTCTTGGATACAAAGGAGAAGATACACATGTTGAAGCAAGCACCTCAAAGAATCATGAGGTAAGTCCATCAAACAAGGAAGACAATGTTGCAAAGCAACCATCTACACAAGGCAAAGAAAATTTCAAAAGAACAAAGCAAGGGAGACATCAAGAAGCTAATCTTGGGACACCAAAGCAAAGGTATGAAAGTATTTTTCATGGGCATTGTTATTCATGTAATGGATATGGTCACAAAGATTTTGAATGTAGATCCTATGAGAAGAGATATAATGGAAGATTCTATAACATCACAAGGTGTTGGAGATGTGATCAAATAGGACACATTGTTGTTCACTATAACTCCATGAGATGCTACAGCTATAGTGGATTTGGCCACAAATCCCAGGAGTGTTGGAACACAAGAAGAAATTCCATGATGAGGACTTCACATGGCATGTCTAGAAGAAGGAATGAAGTAAGAAAGGGAGACATCTTTGAAAACATGGATGCTCGGAGCTCAAGTTTTGAAGAGAAGGGTCATCTACAGAAGTGGGTCAAGAAGATAGAACAGCCAGATAAGAATGAAAGACTAAAGGGAAACTCAAGTAAGTCATCTACTGAGGTATACGCAGGTAACAATGGTGACAGTAGCATACATACGCTGGATGACCTTGAATAGGTCACATACATATGCACTCTGTTGTGCATCATGCTGTGTATATGTGGTAAAGCCTTGGGAAAAAGGCAATGCACATGAGTTGTAGCTTGATGAGATGGTGTTACACATCAAAATTGCTTAGCTGGATAAGTGTCGCATGTCCCTCTCAATTGTCGTAAGTGTCGCATCTTCCCTACAACTTTCGCAAGTGTCGCAAGTTGGTCACTAGTGTCGCAAATGATGTTCAGACATATTTTCATGACAACAACACTAAGGAGGAACTTATAACATCTCACATGACTGATTTGAAGGAGGAGAACTAGTTCACTGGAGTAAAATAACTCTTGACACCTAAAAAGGGCTTTTAATCAAGGGTTTTGAGGGTGAACACTCCCCTGAAACAGCCTTAGGAGCGCTGGCGCTCCCCTATAAGGCCTCAGGGAGTGTTATAACGCTTCCTCACCCCTCTGAAGGAGCGTTGCCTACTTTTGAAGTGCTGGCGCTCCCCTTAAGCTTCTCTGGGAGCGTTCTAGCGCTTTGATGCCCCTTTTGAAGGAGCACTCCCTAATCTGGGTCAGTTGTTAGCCCGGTGAGGAGAATAAGGAAATGATATTTTGAGATTAGGAGGCATTTGTACTCGAATTCTTGGTTTCATCAAGAGATCCCTGATCTAAGGAGGAGGTTCTCAATTTGTTCTAAACATAACTCAAGAGGTTAAGCTCCTCTCAATCTATATAAGCAAGCTCTATGATGGTGGAAAGGGGGAAGAATTGGATACATGAAACTTATGATCTTGGAGGAAACTTACAGCCGGCCAAAGGAGAGTGATCAGTGAAGCTGTTGTTATCCAGGTTGTGGATCTTTCAGGCAAGGGTTAGACGAAGGGGACTTGACGAAGTTCTCGCATTCGCATCTACGATTGTAAGTACTGTTGGGATTATTCTCATCAATATGACACGCTTGGCCTGTTTCTTTCTAGTTTGTGTCTAATGTCACATGAACTTATCACTAGTTGATAGATCTGTTTTCAAGCTAACATCAATAGAGTAGGAAGTGGTCGTATCTTGTTTTGTCCACAGGATCCAGCGAGGAGCAAAGGATTGGAACGCAATTCGGAGCATGCAGGGAAAAACGTCGATTAAAAGGTACCTTTGTCATCCTTCCTTCTCATGTGTTAGTTTAGATATATTTGAAAGGAAGTCAGTGTCCATGATAAACACTTTTCTATCTAGGTTTAAGGTCAAGCTCTAGAGGTGATCTACCTGTCCGCAGGGAGATTTTCCTACAACAGAAACTGGCGACTCCACTGGGGAGATAGCCTCAAATCGAAACCTCTTGTTTGGATTTTTCTCCTCATTGACCTTGTTCTATCCCTTGATTGTTTCAGACCCGGTTCACTCCTCTTTGATTAGTTTCATGAGCTGATTGGCTCCTTACCTTATCACACTCAGCGTACTTGTCAAGTTTGAATCCCAATTTTTGGAATTTTTTGACATTTCTGGAGCTTTTAGACCCTGGAGCCCCTGTCCTAGTGTTAACAGAGCACAAGTGCTCCCAATACCCTTACACAGAGCGCTATAATTCTCCTTGCCTTTGGAAATAGAGTGCCAGCCTCTTTTTGGCCCAAAAAACCCTCCAGAACCGCCTTTTTCAGGGTTTACCTCTGTGCCTCTTTTGTTGAGTGATCTAGTGAGTCAATTTTTCTTCCCTTTCAGCCTTGACATCTGTCTTTTTGAAGAATAAACATCTCATTAATTGGATCTTGTAGCCTTCTTCACCATTTTCATTGAGTTTTTCCCTGTTGAGTGAATTCGAAATCCATGCATTGTTCTTCTTTCCTCATCAGCTGAGTACAAACCCTGGTGAAGGTCATCAAAGGCCTACATACCTCTTTGTCTTGATTTCGGTCAAGGTCATTGTTCTTCAACTTTTTCTTTTGGGTGTGAATTTTGTTTTTCTCTTTGATTGTTTCTCTTTCTTTTGATTTTTCGTTTCGATTGCTACGAAAGGGTGTATTGTTTGTGTAACTTTTGCTTGTGCTAGATTGGTTTTCATTCATACCAAAAAGATAATTAGCAAGACAAGCATTGTGTTGTATTGATCATCATCCATACGCAAACAATAAAAGCATATGCATGATTGATTGTGCATATCAGAAGGTATCTTAAAAGTTTTTGCATTACATCAGGATTTGATTGAGATAAGAATTGTTTGAGGGCATTCCTTATTTGTGTTAGATTAGTGAAAGAACTTCCTCTCTCCCTTAGATAGATATTCATCGAAAGGAAATGACTGCTTATCATATTTGATGCATTCTTTGGGTCTGAGTCACAATTCCATTCGTTTCACTTCCATGCACCCCTTTGCATAAAGAACAACCACAAAAATCAATGCTAATTAAAAGTTATCTAGAACTTTTTCTTTTCTAGGATCCTCCACCAACAGTAGACTAGGCTTAATACTTTGGATTAGGGCTGTGAGAATAACTCTCCAAAGTTTCTAAAACAAACAGTAGCATCCTGAGTTAGGGAGAGTAAATCTAGTTATGGTATAAGTCTGCCTGGGATCCCCCTCTCACACAGGGGTTACACACGAGGTCGCATTCGGGTAAGCTACGGGAACTAACCCTCCGTGGTTTAACTGATTGTGGTGGTCGTATTGTATTATGGGGGTCACTTTGAGGTAAATCCACAATTACTGTGTGGAAGACTTTTAGTTGATTTTGGGCTTGATACACTACCCGTACGTTCGGATCGGACTGTCGATTGTTCCCTCCCAGGGGATGATTGCGAATTGGTAACCTTAGTGGCCATAATCTTTAGGGTCTTACACAAGGTGACGGTGATGGGAAGTCTCACTGTACCTGGAGCAGACATTGGTCAAACTCACTTGGGCTCCTTGGAGGGTAAATCCACAATTACTGCATGGAAGCTTGCACCAAGGCGTAAGTCTGTTAAGCAGGTCGCCATTGTAACTATTCCACCCTATCCCCGCCCCTTCTAGACTTGATCACGCGACGTTGGATTTCATCACCAACTAGTACGATCATCAAAAGAAGGTCCCGTTTGCTTGGTTGTGATTCTTAGATTTTTTTTTTAGCGTGTGCTATTTCTTTTCGTTAGTTGGCCATAGATTTCTTTCGATGACTCTTCTCCACCAACATCGACCCTCCACGCCGCTCGCGGAGGCTACAGGGACTTCCTCCAGAAAATATGGAAGGAAACACCCCTTTACCCCCTCATTCTATGGAGGAATCTCCTCAACAGAGAAATGTTCATAATGCTACAACTTCCCAGGAAGAAGTTCCCATCCCGCTGGAGAATTTTCGAATTGTCTCAGAATCTCCGGAAGCTTATCGCATTCTGGAGGGATACGAATGACAAATCCTGCACCTAAATTCCGCTAGAGAATTTGTTGTCGTCAACCCTTCTAACATTCCGGCCAGGTCTGCTCTGAACACTCTATCCAATGACCCTTTTTGGACTGCAGACGTTGTTCGAAGTCCACCACGCTTGGTGCGAGATATTTATGGAACAGGAGAAGGTGTCGATGCACCCTTTTCCTATACCATACCCCCAAATTATTTCATCGGTACTACCACGTTTACAGCCACACCAACCGTTGGTCCGAACATACCGTCCGTTGGCCCAAGGCCTACTATTCTCCTCCAGACAGCCCATTCGACAATGACCTCGCACATTCCAACTATCCCTGTCGGTAATGCGATAGTTAATCAAGCCCCGATTGGCACACCTATAACACCAATACCCACACTCCCTTTTGGATTTAGGGCATTGAACGCTTCCGCTACCACCACTGCCCAAACCACTACCCAAACTATACCGGGAAGTTCCATCCCTATCCAACAACCCGGAGGGACTGGTCTTGGTGGTCCTAACCCGATTGGTGGCATCGGTCTGTCATTGACATATGGCTTTCAGATCTCGAGAACTCTACCTCAAACTAGGGGGCATCCCCCCTCCAGAGGACAAATTCCATTCGGAGGGAACCCTAATGCTGGGGGGCATCCTCCTACCGGAGGAAAAATTCCATTCGGGGGGTACCCTCATGTTGGGGGGAAACCTCAATCCGGAGTACACCATCAACCACAAGGACAAAATGTGTCCACCGCACCTAATTCGTGGAGCGTCCCTTTTCAAGGAAACCCACATGCCTCTACAGGACAAAATGTGTCCACCGCACCTAATCCGTGGAGCGTCCCTTTTCAAGGAAACCCACATGCCTCCACAGGACAAAATGTTCAGACTCTACAACAACCCCCTTATGGACAAATGCCAAACCCACCCTATAATCCACAAAACCCATCCGGTTATCCTTTGCTCACCAATACTTCTCAAAACATCTCGAATCCTATGTACCTTGGTCAAAACCAACCTCACATGAGAGGGCCCATGAGTTATAATTATCCACATAGCCCAGTATTGGGCCCCACTGGTGTCCCTTTGCCACACCAGCATTATCCACAGGTTAACCAACAACTACCTTTTCTAGCCACCCTGGACCTTCCAGACTTGTCTTAGTTAACGAATGATCACATTTATCATTCTCCGGTTTGACAAGCCATTCCAGCTAAACTTCCTTCTGATATCCCAAAATTCAATGGAAAGCCTAGAGAAGACCCAAACAACCATGTGATGACTTTCCATTTGTGGTGTTCATCCAACTCCCTCATGGATGATTCGATTCGTTTGTGCCTTTTCCAACGAACACTTATGGGTTCTGCAGCGAAATGGTATATTGAATTACCACGCACATCCTTTCACGACTTCAACTCCCTTTCCATGTCCCTCCTCACACACTTTCAACTACCCATTCGATACGAGACGGGTATTGAACTATTAACCTCTCTTTGTCAGACAACTTCCATACATATCTCCGATCATATCCATGAATGGAGACGACGACAAAGGCTAATCAAAGCGGTCATTCCTGACCAATTGTTAGCGGAATGGTTCACGAAATCACTATTACCCCAAATCGCTCAAGATGTTGCCATGGGTGGCGTAGTCACTGAGGAAGAAGCCATCGCCCGGGCTCAGTACTTAGACTTAGTCTATTCACAATCCGGTACTCTATACGAGTTGATACCGAACGCTACCCATGCCACTAACGATCCATTCAAACCATCGACTGCTTCGCATGCGGATGGATTTATTGGCTCCGTCAAAACTCAATCTACTACCCAGTCTAGTGGGACAATCCAGCGGCCCACTTCCATGGCTACTCCCAGTTCGAATACACCCTCTTCTACCCCACCTCAAACTCAGGTCTCTGATGTGAATGCGGTCTAGTTAACCCCTTCACAATAGCTTGGGGGAAAGAAGAAAGAGAGAAACAAACCAAAGAAGAACAACAACAACGAGCAACCCAAGACCCAACCACAAGCCCCTACTGTTGGAAAACAACCACAATGAAAACTGAAATTCCCATGTCTCATTTGTGGTGATGATCACTACACTCAAGACTGCCCACATTGTGATGAAGTGGCCAAACTTTTCAAGGGAAATTCACAACCTGCTGTGCTCACTCAGCCTTTTCTGCAGCAACAATCCTTGGTTGCACAAACCCCCACGTCGGGGGGCAATTCCAACCAAACCCATGATGAGGCCTCGACAAGTGCCCACATTTACATGTTTAACAGAGTTAATCTAACAACTCGCTCTGCGACATATGACACGCCAGTTAAACCTAACAAGTCGAAGATTGCTAACGGTTCTACATCGGACCCGTTACCATCCTCCGCCAATCCTCCGTCTGTTAGCCCTCCATCCAAGCCGCTCCATATTGAGAAACCATCTTTTGACTCTATCCTACGCCCTCCTAAGAGCACCATCCAGAAATCTACATTCAATCCTAATTCACGGGCTGCCCAAAACTACAATATCGTAGAAGATTTGGCCCAAGCCCCGTGTGCCATGTCCGCCTTGGAAATTCTACAACACTGTCCCAACCAACGTAGAACACTCTTAGCCACTATTGGCACCTTTGATCTCAAGTCATCAAACTACCTCACGTTTAATCTAGACGATCATCAACCGCAACTCTCCCACCAACTAGCTTTCCAAATCGATGTGGTTGTTCACAATCAACAAATCCACCGGACTATCCTGGATGAGGGAGCCTCCACTTGTTTCATGTCTCTAGCCTGTTGGAAAGGTTTGAAATCACCCGCCCTTAACAAATCCGCTACCATGTTACGTACCTTTGACAGACGAGGTTTTCATCCTCACGGATTATTACAATCCTTAGCCGTTCAGTTGGGCGGAACAACTGTTACTGTTGATGTCGAGGTGGTTGATGCCCCCCTCGATTACAACCTACTACTCGGAAGAAGTTGGTTCTACGCGATGAATTTCGTCGCCTCGTCGGTGTTTTGATGTGAACAATTCCCCCATCAAGGCAAAATTGTTACCATCGATCAGCTTGATTTCTGCACACCTGACACTCGCATCCCTGCTACCAACAATATTCCTTTTCTGGGAGACCACCTGGTTACGTATGAAAGCGTTGGTGTTGGCTTGTTGAAAGATTCTAGCCTCATGGGTACCTTCCCTACACCACTTCCACCTACTGCACATCATATTGCCGTCATCAATATGATCTCAACTTTGCCTTATCAATCCTTGGAATCATCTGACCCCTGGATTGTGCCTAGTCCTTTGGAATTCGATGTGCTCGGTGACACAATACCACTGAGCCCAGTCGAGGCCACATACGTAGTTATTCAATCTGCCTCTCCCTCGTCGAACGATTCACATTTATTGGCACCCGATACTTATTCGGTGCCCTCGTGGTTAGATTCCCTATCATCTGCCGTCGATTACATTTCCCATATTTTTCCTTCGGACGAATCTATCATGGAAATGCTTAGCATCGACGATCTACCCTGGGATGACAACCACCATCGATCTTCTTTCCTTCCACCTTTGGAAGAAATCCAAGACATACGATCTGTCTTCCCCCCCGATGTTACCGAAGCTCCACAATCTCCTATCCTCATGACAGATACTCTCTCTTAGGGGAACATGGGTAACATCTCGACTACCGTCACGATTGACATCTCAATCAAAGAAGGTGTTGTGGAAAACATCAACCTTGGTGCTAACTTCACACCCGACGAAGTGGTCTTTTATACCGCTTTATTCAAGGAATTATGCGATGTCTTCACATGGAGTTACGAGGAAATGCCAGGGATATACCCTTCGATCGTCGTACATGAAATAAAAACCTACCCTGACGCAAAACTGGTTCGGCAAAAGCTTCACTTGGTTCATCCCAAGAAAGTCACAGCTATAAAGGCAGAAGTTGAAAAACTTCTAAAATATGGCTTTATCTATCCCGTCCCTTTAACCGAATGGGTCTCCAACCTCGTTCTGGTCGCTAAGAAACAAGGGACCATCCGTGTTTGCATTGACTATCGAGACCTCAACAAAGCTTGTCCTAAGGACAACTACCCTGCGCCCTTCATCAACCAAATCATTGATAACTGCACAGGGAGTGTAATCTTTTCTTTCATGGATGGCTTTTCTAGATATAACCAGATTGAAATATTGCCTACAGATCAACACAAGACAACCTTCATCTGCCCTTGGGGAACTTTCGCCTACCGGAAGCTACCTTTTGGCCTTAAAAACACTGGAGCCACTTTCCAGCGAGCCATGTCGTATGCTTTTCACGACATCAAACATATCGCAGAACTGTATCTTGACGATTTACCCACACATTTGTTAAACCGATCCGATCACATTGATCACTTACGCGCGATTTTTCCTGTGATGTAGGTTCTACCGTATTCATCTGAACCCACACAAATGCATTTTCACTGTCGAATCTGGTCGACTCCTCGGTTTCATTGTCTCCAAAGACAGGATTAGGGTGGACCCCTTAAAGATCAAGGCCATCTTAGCCTTACATCCACCCACCAATTTAACCCAATTCCAAAGTTTGCAAGGCAAAGCAAACTTTCTTCGTCGTTTCATCTGCAATTATGCTAAGATCACTAAAGGATTTATGCGGTTACTGCAAAAGAACGTCCCTTTCAACGTAGACTCTAACCCCATGTACCACGTCCTGACACGTCAAGTACTTGGGGGAAAATATTCGAAATGGATCATTATCCTTCAAGAATTCGATCTTGAGTTTACGAAGGCGAAAGCCAAGAAATCCCTGGTGTTTGCCGAGCTCATCTGTGCTTTTCCTCGTGTCGATGCAAACACCGAACCTAGAGATTCTCTCCTCGATGAATCTCTCTTCCTCATCAGCACCTCTGATCCTTGGTATGAAGATATTCTCCTCTACCTTCAAACACAACGTTTTCAGCCCAACACCTCTCGTGAAGAGCGACGACGCATTCGTCACCACTCTCGCCATTATCTCATCCTCAGCGACTCTTTATATCACCGTGGCATAGAAACCATCCTTCAACGATGTTTGACTCATGAAGAGGCTGAGTGCGTTTTGAACGATTGTCACCTTGGCACCTGTGGCATCCACCTTTCCAGAATGGCCACAACCCAAAAAATCCTACGTGTCGGCTATTTTTGGCCCTCGATTTTCAAAGATTGTATTGAGGCTGTCAAGAAATTCCCACCCTACCAAATCTTTAACAAGAAGGCATGCACCCACCCTATGCTGCTGCACCCAATTATCGCCATCGACCCCTTTGCAAAATGGGGCATTGACTTCATGCAGTGTAAGCCTACCTCAGTCGGGGGGCACGGTTACATCATCGTCGCCATCGATTACTTCACCAAATGGGCTGAGGCTATGCCTACCTTCCTGAATGATGGTCATACTGCAGCTCTTTTCCTCTTCAACCACATCATAACTCATTTTGGTGTACCACGTGCCATTGTCACTGACCATGGTGCACACTTCAAAAACCAGATGATGAGCGAGTTACACGTCAAACTGGGTTTTCGCCATGAAAACTCATCCCCTTACTACCCTCAAGCGAATGGACAAGTTGAAGCTATCAACAAAGTCCTAAAAACCATGATCCAACGCATGGTAGGGGTAAATAAAACATCGTGGCATCTACAACTGTTCTCCGCTCTCTGGGCTTATCGCACCTGTGTGAAAACTTCAACTAGATTCACTCCTTTCCAGTTGGTCTATGGAACTGAAGTCGTCCTACCAATCGAGTGTGAGATTCCATCACTCAAACTGAAAGTAGAAATCCTACCTCATACTTCCGCTGAAGAAAAACGATTTTTGTATCTATCCAAACTGGATGAAACACGTCGCGATGCTGCTCTCGCCAATGAGGCACATCAAAAATGAATTAAAAGTCAATATGACAAATCCATCCACCCTCGGACTTTCACGGAAGGAGACTTAGTCCTCGTTTATGACCAAGCTCACGATAAATTGGGGACGGGAAAGTTAGAACCTATGTGGCATGGTCCCTACATCGTGAAGCGTGTCCTACATAAAGGTGCCTATGAATTAGTTGATCATGACAGAATCTCCCTAGGAGAGCCCCGAAACGGGCTTTACCTTAAGAAGTACTATGCCTAGATCACCTAGCATATTGTACTTTGTACATTATTGTATTTAGTTTTGGTGTGTCTTTTTCTTTCGCGTGCTCGAGTCTTTACCGTTGCCACTCATGACTGTGCCTGTGTTTTCATGCGTAGATGATGTCTTCCTTTCCTATATTTTTTGGGTTCGCGGATGGCGCTAGCCGACATACCCGGAACATTGCTTCAGCAACTTGGGTTATTTACCAATTTGACCAGGTGGTGAGTTCAGGAGGCATTTGTTTAGGACCAACAACCAAAAATATGGTAGAATATCATGTTGTCATTGGACTACTAACCCAAGCTTCCTCTCTAGGTATTTCCCGCATCGTTATTTACTCAGACTCCCAACTGGTGGTTTGTCAACTCAACCGTATCTACGCTATCCGTAGTCCTATCCTGCTACGCATACACTTGCAAGTTCATCGTCTCAAACAAATGTTCGATTACATCGAATATAGACACATTCTGAGAGAACTCAATAGTGTTTCGGATTCATTAGCTAATTATATTATGGATCGGTATCTGGCCCACATATAAGATTCAAGGAAATCAAAACTGTATATTGCATGTAAATTAAAACACATCACAGACATCATCAAGTACAAATCATTGGCATAATAAAAACTCGAAATTGTATATATATATGGCGTGACTGAAATGTTTGTATTACATCAAAAAGTGTGTAAGAGAGAAAAATAATGGGTCCATCCACCCATACAACATCGCCTGACAAGGCATACAAAAAACATGATCACGGGGAGACTCTAATCTCCCCACGCTGTGTTGTGCTGCAAGTAACATACTACTGCACGCACTACACACCTCAACAGAGAATTGATATTCTCTAGCACCCCTACAGTGTGCCACTGCAGATGCAAAGGCATGTCCCCCCTCTGCAGAGGAGGGATACCCATCGTAAGGCCTTGGAGGTTCCTCTCAACCTCTCGGAGGCCCACCACCGGTACTGCTGGGTCTGCTGCAACTGGGGCGCTGCCACGACGTCTTGGCACTGGTATATCCACTGGGCACACTGCTCCCTTGTCTGCATGTTGAAAACAAAACATCTGTTAAAACTCTTTTACATACCCANACATCAAAAAACTTAAAAAACAAAAACTAGACAAGGTATGGCTTAGTTTCTTACCTGACTCATCCCAATATTCCCCCTCAGGAAAAATCAAGTCCATACTCCCGTGGAAGTCTACATCGGCATACGGGAAGTCCTCGATCCAGAGGTACTTCCGCCTCAGCCAGGCAAAGAAATCACCAGTAAAGTGGAACTCTGACTCCGAAACTAGCCTCGGAGACAGACTACTCCACCTCTACATCCGAGGCTCATCCACTGGTCGTACTGCAAGTTCTATCTGAGGCTGCATCTGAGGGATGCGCTCTAGGAAAAACGAGACTAAAAATGAGCCATAGCCGAACTGCTTCTGACCAGTCCTGCACCATGAGATTTGTTCCTACACATTCCGAAGGAACGCTGCACTCCAATTGAGCAATGTTGGCTCTAAACACTGAACACCATAGGCCACCTGTGATCTCGATGCTAAATGAGCACTAGTGCTACCAGTCACGCTTGTGATAGAAAATAATATAGATCGGAGAGGCAGATCTCGTATATCCTTGATAGGGATCTTGCCCCCTACCAACCTTGCTCCCGTAACGCAATGGCATGCCAGATACATGTCCACCTGCTCAGGTAATGCCCTCTGCCTAGTAAAGGATATGGGGACCCCTCTTTTCGAGAGGCCGATCAAAAATTACACATCTTCCAACTCGATGGTTAGGAGTTGTGTGCCGATACGGAATCCCTGTTCCACAACATCCCAAAGGCCAATCATGTGCTCAAGCAGTAGAATCTCTCTCTTCATTTTTTCCAATTTGAAAAACTTGAGCAAGCCACAGGCTCGCAAAGCGGCCCACGTACGAGGACTCCATAGAGCCACTAAATCATCCATCTCATGTTCCCTCTCTTTCCATTCAATCATGATTTCCGAAGACACCTACAAAACAAAAATCAAGAATTTCATTATGCCTCACGTTTTTGTAATTTTGGCGATTTTCAAAAAGCATTTTAAAACATAAAACAAAGTTCCCATGTCATCTAAAAGAAACCAAACATCCTTTTTAACCACCACGCCCTTTAATATTTGCCAAACAATGATTAAAACGTGTTAAAAATGAAAAACAACCTAGGGGGCTGTGTGGGAAATTGGGGGGAATTTTTATGAGTTTCTTTTGCTTAAAATGGTCGGTCTAATCGAGTGCAAGGGTGTAGACATCATAAAAACCCTTCTCTAACACATTTTTGTAAAATAATCCCCCTATTTTATTAATTTCTAACAGGAGGTCGATTTGGTTCAAAGAGGGGCGACCTAGGGCTTTGTGTTTTAAATAAATTATGCCGTGAAAATCAAATTGAAACCATGCAATTGAAAGAGAAAAGCATGAACACCTACCTGGTTCGAATGGTGAGCAAAATGATCTATCGTAGCTCCGGCAGTGAGAAAAACAAGATTTGCTTCAAATTGAGATTCTCCAACACTCCAAAAATCCTTGCAAATGAAATGGTAAATGAGTTTTCAAATCAATTGTTATTTATAAAATTTCATTTTTTTATAAGGTATGGTCATTTTGGATTTCTCAAATGATGTAAATGGCTTCACTAATCTCTAGTTTGTAGTTTCTGGCATCGCAGGTTTCCTGGCAGTTCTAATGAATCACTCACCTTATCGCATTTATGAGCATAGTCTTAGTTCGTTCTCGAGCTCGACAATATGAGAACGTAACCAGGTAAACTTTTATCTCTTTTTCAGACCTGTACGGATACGAACACACAAAAAAGGAACCCCCCTGGAGTCTCCTTTAAACCCTTTTCAGACTCTCTAAATATGAAAAGATTGTCGAGTGATCTTGCTTTCTTTCACACTCGTTAAAAGGTCAGAAAGAGCATCTTTCGAGCGATAGTTTAACC
>ML783270.1:0-16145 GCA_009831015.1 Picea engelmannii | reverse complement strand
GGGGGGGGGGGGGGGTCCGGAATGTGTGATAAAGAATGCACACAGATCTGCAGCCAAGAAGCAAGCGCACAGATCAACGGCTCAATGTGTTTTCATACCCCCCCCGAATGATCTGCTTTTAACTGATGGGGGAGGGTCCGGAATGGAATCTTTCCTCTAGCAGGCCCCTATCTATACATGGCATTAATCTACCGGTCCTAAATCCCACCGCCTCCTACCATATGACATACCTTCGTCACCTCCTGATGTCATCATCCACCTTTTTCGAAAGTGTCACGACCCATAATTTCTGTTAGTCCTTCCCCCACATTCGCTCATGGCAAGCCCCTTCACCATGATGTTTACCCCAATCGGTAACCGCCACTTCACCTATCTGTATTCCCTCAGTTGTCGTCACCTGCCATCTCACACTCTAAATGATCCGTTGGCCATTTATTACTGGATAACCTATCCGTTAACTAGTTGACCTGTCTCCCATGCCCAACAGACACCTGTTTATTCAAAACTACCCTCACTCTTCCTACTTTCACCATTTACCCACTCATCGCACCAGAGAAATTTACACCATTTTCTCCACCGTTACAGTCATTTGCCCCCATCTACAGTCGTCCCCACTAACATTGTTTTTTTTTGCAAGTACTGTTACATTAATGGCGCCAAAGTCAAAATGAGCAGAAGGAGAGGAGAATCCATTTCTCCCACCTTCTATCGACCTCAACAGGATTCCACTGGCCGAAAAAGATTATTTAATCGCAGATACAAAGTGCGATTTTGATTTCGTAGACCTCTAGTCATGGCTCAAAGAAGTTTTCCTAGACCAGAGTGACGAAATTGGACTCTGGGAGTCCAATCTACCCCTGTATCTCTTTCCTCAGATTCACTCTTTTCCATAGTTTTCCCTCAAGTTCCAAGCCCACTATATTCCTGAGCAAAGAGCCATCGTGTCCTCCTTTGGAGAAGTTCTTTTCCTCATCATGCCTGAAACCATCAACCAAATGATGCAAATACCTTGAGCTGAATCTGCATCACCTTTTAACCTTGAAATCCTCATCAAATTATTCCATAAGATGACCTTCCCTCAAAGAGCTCAAATATTTGAGCTTTTCCTCCCACAATCTGCTCAACTCCCCGCTACAAATCCCCCTTATCCCTCTTCCATATTTTCTACCAAAGGAAACCAGATCATAATGTCACTGTGCGCCTTGTTGGGTTATTACTCAGATCAGTGGGTAGATGAACCCATTCTAGGATTTTTATCTATTTTCTCCACCGATGAGAAGCCCACTACCCAATTCGACTTCAACACTTTCCTGGCAAATAATATCCACGAACAGTTTGTCAATTTTTTCACAGAAGGCATGTTCAGGTATTCTGCAATACTGGCATACTTGTTCGTTTTCTTTCAAGCGGACAAATTCACTTTTTCCATGCATATGATGGACGGAGATGGCAAACCCCAAGAAACTGCATGGACCTCCCTGCTTAGGCATAACTCCACGGAGTTCAGTTTCAAGGAGTTCATCGATCAATTCTACCACCCAGTGGTAAGTATGCTTAGCGGCAGGCCCGAGCCTAGGATAAATGATGAAGTTCAGAGGATCCTACATCTCTTGGATCACACAAATATTGGTGATTGGTATTTATACCAAAATCACACTGAGATCAGAGTATATGGGTGCGAGTTGGCACCGTATAAGCTGCCCAAATACCTGCCTGTCAGAATTTTTTCCCTGGAGTACATAAGGCAGATGATAAAATCTGATGATATTCACTTTGTGTCACTAAAGAAAAAAGAACATCTCAGAATCAAAGGGCAGATTGGCTCTTTCATTTGCAACAATCGCGGCACTGGAGAAGAAGCAGACAGGCTACTAAAGGAAATGAAGTTCTTCATGAGTTTCACATGGCACTACAATCCATGCGAGATCATCTCCGAGATGAGGGTGAAGAACAAGAATATCCCATATGTCCACGAATCTAGGCCCAAAGTCGAGAAATTCGCAAACTAGACAGTATGGGAACTAAACACTTTGGTCGAAGCAGAACAGTAGGATCCCCCGGCCACTGTATCACAAACAATCACCCCACGAGTTCCGAAAGAGAAAAGGCCTAGGCAATATTTGTCTCCACCTATCACTGAAGTGTCGTCAGAAGAATTCCAATTGCATACCAAGAGGTCTAAAACTAGCTCATCTCCCGACCCGACTGGGAAAAAGGAAGTCCCATCTACTAAAGTGACCAAGGTTGATAGGCCGCCCCTCAGTGCAAGCCTCTAGCATATCATAACCTCAGCATTGCCGAAGAAATCTATAGACACTCAGCCAACCACCCAGCTAGGCAAGGTAGGACTGAAGCTGAGCATATTTGAAAAATACAATCTAATCAAGAAAAGGAATCAGACTCTGACCAGCAGCACTTGCACCCAGTTCTGGAAGCAGACGTCAACTGCACAACATAGGCTGCTATCGGCATTTGACACTGAGAAGGGTAGAATTCATATGGCATTCCTCCAAGCACAGGTGCTAGATCCAAAGGTAATCATTGATTACAAAAGGGCCACCTTTGAATTCCAAACTAAGGATGTGCATCCGGCTGAACAGATGGATCTGCACAAGAAAACAAGAGAGATAGTTTTCTATACGTTGACACATGCTTCCACAACTACGTCTAAATTGCAAGTGTCCCTAAACAACGTCCAAACACAGTTGAAGTTGGAAAATATATCATCCTTTTCCAAGGACAACAGGATCAAGACTTTGGAGGAACTGGTCCTCAAGATTGGTTATGATCCTTTGAACGTGAAAGCAGCCAAGGAGATGATTAAGAAGAAAAATGATGACATAGCCTCCTTAAGGAAACAACTGAAATTACCGCCAACAGAGGATTCATAGGCGAAGGAGATAGCAGAGACAGAAGGAGAAAAAGATGAAATGCTCAAACTACTCATGGAGCAGAATGCGCAACTAAAGGAAATGGAAGTTGAGATGGAGAAGTTAGTAAAAGAGAAAGAACAACTGAATCCAATGGAAGTCATTCCATTGAGTGCAATTCCACTTTCGAGAGTAAGAACAGTGTCAGTAACAGAAGTCCCATCCGTGACTCCACTGACATTCCTGGAAAAGACAACCGAATTGGCTAAATCTATGGAAAAGATGAACCTGCAGGAAACAGAGATTAGCAAGCTCAAAAAGGAGATTGAGATCCTTCAGGAACTCAAATCTTCCTATCAGATAGCCTCTCCAAGGAAAAGTAGGTGTCATACCAGCTCAAACAAGAGTTACAACAGCTCTGGAAGCAAACAGTGGCAGGTAAAACTCTGGCTGAAGTTAAAGAAAGCGTTTCGACGGACATCACCAAGTCTATGAACGAGGTATGGCCAATGATACAGATCATGTTTGAGCAAAATGAGTTAGTGCAGAGAAGAAAACAGGCCATTGAGAAGATCATATCGGAATTGGGAGAGATGCCCACCCAGGCTAATGAAATCATCAAGTTCCTAAATTCTAAGACCAGGGAGGAGTTGGAAGAGCTGAAAATTGAATATAGAACAGAGACCATCCTTGAGGTCAAAAGAGTTTTGACCAAGAGAGGATTAATGCTTTAGCTGGAAGAAAAGGTTCAGGCCATGGACCTAGGGGTACAAATGTTTTTTAGTAAGATTGAGGCTCTACAGAAGAAAGGTCTCCCTGGTCTGAAGGTAATCAATGACAAATTGATGACACTCCCAGACTACAAAAAGAGACTAGCCGATGTGGTTAAGGACAGTTCAAATTTTTCAGGAATTCAAGGCAGCATCACTGGCAAGGCATTTCTAGATGCGCTTTAGTGGGACATCAGTATTCAGCATGAGATTCGATACATCTTCGTCACCAAACCCACCTTTGCCAAGTACACAGAAATGGATGAAGTTTATCGAAGTCTACTCAAAGTCAACGTTACCAGTCATCTCCGATGGGAAGAACTCTGTGACCTGATCGAGTAGTAGATGAGTTGTCCAAGCCCAGTCATTTGTCTAGTCATATGAGGTCGTGCAGAGGCCTCACCAACGATCCACCCAGAAATCAGCATGCAGTTACAACACATCATCAAGCAATTCCTAGATTTTTGTAATTTGTTAAGTTAGTTAGGCTAAAAATAGATTTAGCACATCCTGGTCTTTGATGACAGGATTGTTTGTAATTTTGAATTATAAATACTTCATCTTTCGAAGTATTGAGGGTTGATGATCTTCACTCCCTGCAAGCTATCAGACTGTAATCTTTTTTGAAGAGATCTTCCATTAATACAAAGAGGCACTTTTACAGGATTCTTGCGTGTATTCACTGGTGATGTTTTTCTCTCTACATTAAATGTTATTCTCACTTTGTTATCATATTGTTTTCTAAATCTAATCTTTAGGAGTAATGAACGTTGCAGGATTTATCTCGTATACCCTGTTTTTGACTCAAAAGATTTAAGTGTTTATCTTCTCATTTTACAATAAAGAAATTCTTAACTACTTCTTTGTTGTAATTTTCTTTCTCATCTTTTCTGTTATTCCTCATTTATGCTACTAAAGAATCCAGTGATTATATTATCTCACCCTGTGAAAGCTTGCTTTGTTTTTTCTAGTTTGGATTTCATCTTTACAACACGGACCCCATAGCCCAATGGATGTGTAAACTATCTCAACCAACTCGAAAAACACTACGACAACAAAACTACTTATTTATTTATCTATCATAACATTTAAAAATTTGAAACATATCTAAATCATATAGAGAGATCCCTCTCTGAAGTTGGAAGGGATAGATCCCAGCTTCAAAAGCTGTTGGATAAAGTTACCTCTCGTAGATTTCTTATTTGTAACAACCTCTAGGAAATTTATAGAGCGCTAACATATTCAATCAAGACACTCCTGTCAGGTGGTCTCAGCCTACCAACTCTCCATGTCCCCTACCACTGTCTAGCTCCCCCTACGTTGTTGTCAATGATAAAAGTATCGGGAAAGGCTACAATAAATATCTGCAACCAAATGTAGGACTGGAAAGTATCATATTCTTTTTTCAATCCCAAGGACTTGACCAAAAGCTTGTCCACCAACACCCATGGTAAATAATCACTTATACTCATCACTGAACACCAACCATCGAGTACAACAATAGGTATCTCCACAAACTAAGGGTCAATCATTCTCCATCCATCATCACTCATGCAACTGCTTCTATGATGAAGGTGATCTCCCAAATCTGTATACTGCTACAAGGGAGAGGAATCTCCATGCTCTACTAAGTACATCTCCTCCCTGCAATCTAGTGCATCCCCATGAATCCCACTGTACACCTTTGTATGTCTCTGTGAACTACCACTCATCACTATATTCCCCTGCATACTCATGTGATCTCCTGTATACACCTGCAACATCAGGGATCCTGGGTGTACCACTGGGTCATCCTCTACATGAAGGTCAACCAATCCTGGAACACAAATGGAAGTGTCCTCATAACTGCCCATGGCTCTAGAATCCCCATGTGTATGTGTGTGCCCAATTGTCTCAACACCCTTCGTGAAGGGTGGTCCCTGTGACCTTTGCAAATCCTCCTATGTCTCTGGATCATATCTCTCCATACTCATTAGTGATCCTGGGTACTCCTCATGCTCCTCCCTCAACTGGTGCTCCACTGCTAAACCACCAACATCCTCTCGCAATGTGGTTGAGGGATATATCTGACTCTTTGCTGAAATAGATGTAGTGGTTATCTGTCTAATTTTCTCAAGGAGCTCCTCTGATCAGGACTCTGATTCCTGAAGGGTTGTCTGTGTGCTCACCAAGTCATGAGTGAGTCGATCCACCTCAACCTCCTGCTCCCTCAGTGCCCTATGATAAATCTCACCAACCTCCAATAGGTAATCCCTATCCCTCAACAACTGCCGGTAGTCGGCCCTCATCACAATCACTCTCTCCCTAAGTGTATGGAAGTCATCAATGACAAGTCCCCCATCTGAACTATCCTGCACCATTGAGGCCCTCCAACAATAATCTTCCATCAATGCATGTGTATCATCAATGCATCTAGTGGCTGCCATGATCATGTCCTCACTGACTCTCAACTGTCCTGCCAAGTGTCATGACTCCTGGTCACAATCCTGCTGAGGTGCTATCTCATGCCTCTCACTGCTAGTGTCAACAATGGAATCCCCAACAACACACTCCTCAAAATATAAGGCACTAAACTGCCCACTATCCCATGTGCTACTGAGTCCTCCTATATGCCATTGCACGTCATCACTAACTGCGACCCCTATCTGAATCGCACCATATCCTGTATGGGTAGTTGTATCCTCCTGTGCACTCACCCTACTAATATCATCTGTACCTGGATCCCATACAGATGTGTCAAGACACGTGCTATGGTCATCTCAACCAATAAGGAGTGCATCCTCATCACTATAGATCGATCCTGGGAGTAAGTGTCCCAACAAGTTATCGGTCTCCACAACCTGGTCCATCAATGGAATCTCCAAGAGTGGTGACTCACTCTCCTCATATTGATAGGTATGTGAAAGTTCAACTATCTCCAAGCCATACCTCTCCTCCTGGGTCTGCAGATCCATCTATTCCTTGTGTACAATCCCCACACAAGGATCCTTTACCATATCAGGAATGCTACTGATATACTCATGTGTTGTGGCTAGCATAAGTGATTGAGAAGATGAAAAATGTGGCTCGCTCCTCATAGGAAACTCATCATCCTCCATAGATGACTTCCTGGAAGCCATGTCTACACCCATAGGTAGGTCATCCAACCTCCTAATCTCATCATGTCTATGTGCCAACACATATGAAGCCTCACAAGTGTCACCACTATGATGAAGTATTGAATCCTCAACATTGCCTAACAGGGAAGATGAAGGACATGCGCTATCATCATGTCCATCCAACTGTCCCTCAAATGTACAGGAGTCACTAGCCACTGTCTCGGTCATCTGGTTGAGCTTGTAGTACATGTCTGGTTTTTGTACCCCAACTCTGTTAGTGCATTTGGATGATCCATCAAAGAAGTTATGGTAAGTTTACCAACTTTCCAGATGAAACCTATGTTATGCCCCTGTTGTTGTTGTTGTCCTCCTCTCTGAGGTTCTCTGGGATGGTTCATGCCCATAAGTCCACAGTACTCGACCAGTGTCATGTCATGATGGAAGTCATGGCCCAATGCTACATACTCCCTCTTGTACTCTGGAATGTCTTCTGTCTTAGTGGACAACCTCTGTGCTAACAGCTATTGTGTTGTTGTTGGTGGTGCCCTCTGAAAACTAGGGAACCATGGTCTAGGATCCTACTCGAAGATGTGTATGTGCGAGTAGGTGTTTGGGGTCTACTGCCTACCCCCGAGTTCCCCTGTGCTGCATGTGGGGCTTGTGTTCCTGGAATGTCCACCATAGCCAATCTCTCAGCCACCTGAGCCAAGGACTGAGACATAGTCCGTTGACTAGCTAACATATCACTGATAACCTGCATGAAGGTTGCCTCTGGTTCCATGGGGGCCTTACCAGTGCCCTCTAGCCTCTCATATCTGTCTCCCCACATCCTCTTTGCCTTCTGGGTCACTCGCTGAACTCATCGACTTTAGTCACAGGCTGGCAAGACTAAAGCTCTGATACCACTGTAATATCCCTGATCCCACTGATCAAGATATTTGATACTAATCTATTATTCTATCTTGTGGATCTGATACACTGGGGGTTTCTGGATGCATTTCAGTTGTATGTTTGAGATATTGATGGTTATTGCAGGTGCATGTGGGTTATTTCATGGGCAAGTTGGTTATTGCATGGGCATGTTGGTTATTGCATGTGCATGTTGCATATTTATGGTTTAAAAAGCATATAAAGGATGCATGTAGAAGTAAAGAACATCAACTACCCAATATCATGTATTATACGGTTCACGCAAGGAAATACAATAGCCTACTAGAAATATAGAGTATAAACGTCAGCCAGATCTCATGGATCAACACTGGAATACAATCAAATAACATAAAAATACACGTGATCAGAAGATGATAGCAGATCCGATGCATGCACGGATAGATCAATGAAAATATGTGATTCCAGAGAAATACGGTAACTGCTACTAGTTGGAAAACTCGTTCGGGAGTTCAAACCATCGAAATATGCTAAAAACTGCTACAAAATAAGTGCCCTGGCCTCTAGACTGAAATGGGTGAGTATTGGATCTCAAATCTGGTCTCTGAGGCATTGGATCTGAACCCTTGGGGGGTTTGCGCACCTCTTGGAGCACTGGATGCGCTCCAAAGGATTCCACCAACATAATGTACTGCTATATGGCTCAAAACGATCATCTCACCAAATAAGGAAATGGGTTGGAAGGATTTGTCTGGATCTGCTCTGAAACTCTGCATGCAACACCAAATGTCTGTCTGGAAGAGTTGTGCCCTAAATGGTTAAATGAGTCGATCTGAAATATTCCACCATCAGAATATAATGATAGATGGCTCAATAGAAGTTCCCTGGTTGGATCTCAAATGGGTTGGAAGGAAACTGCAATCTGGATATGGATCTCGTGCAACTCTCCAAACCCTCAAACTGACTTGGGCCCTCACTGGCTAAGTTCCACACTCTGCAATGGATACTCCTAAAAAGTACGGTGAAATACCGGGACCATCATGTTGATGCTACTCTACTCTAATCATGATTGTCTACTCAAAGTATCCATACTGGACCGTCCACTCATGGATCCTCATAAGATGAAACAAACTTTTGACCCCATGGACTCACGGATCCCATGTCAAATTTGGAAGTTCATCACTTCAAATCCCCACTAACTGCTGATGTGCACTATTGGTAACTGTCGAAAGCCCTCCACCCTCATCCCAATGAGAGTCTGAATATGTAGCAACCTCTGAGATATCCTCTATCCCATGGCCTAGGGTACTCTCCATCACGCCTAGGGCCTCAACTGTTTGCCCTTGAAGACCCACCCCTATCCTGTTGTATGTTGTTATCGCCCTATAAGTTATAGGATCAACTGGTGACTGGAATATTATCTCTCTCTAGTGTTTTTTGTTGACAAAAGATTTTTCATTCTGCAAATAATTTGAAAAGAAAAATAAAAGAAAGAAAAAGAAAAAAAAAAAGAAAAAGAAAAAGAAAAAGAAAAAGAAAAGAAAGAGAAAAAGAAAAGAAAGAAAAGAAAAAAGAAAAGAAAGAAAAAGAAAGAAAAGAAAAAGAAAAGAGGGCATAAAAGAATTTCAATAAAGCCCCATGCAATAATAGTAACTTGGTCCATACCTTTCAAGCATGGCCAAGTTCTTTTTAAATTGATGTTTATAGGGTTAGTGAATAAGTTTGGCTAAACCGTTTAATCTTAGCCAAAGTATCTAGGTTAGGTTAGTGAATAAATCTGGCCAGATTGTCTAATCTTGGTCAGATAGCCCCAAGGTAGAGTAAATTCTTAACCCAACAGTCTAATCTGGGTTAATTGTCATAGGAAACTAGGTTACAATATAGGCTAGTGTCTTTACTTCAATAAAACCATCTTGATGATCAATGTTACACCATGATTTGGATACCTAAAAGGTTGTTTGGCTAACCCCTTGGTGGTGTAGACATGAAAATACTTGGGAAAAAACCCGTGAAATGCACTTATCCTAAGTCTCTCAGCGCATGTATTTTCTACGCCTTCACTTATGCTTCGTTCATATATCAATGGTCCATATGATTGCACCCAGATCTACAATGAACAGATTTTTTTGGACCCCCCCGACCGTTCTATCTTTAACTGAGGGGGGGGGGGGTCCAGAATTGTTGATAAGACCCACGCGCATCTGGACGACTCAGGTTTAAGTGTGCAGATCTACAATCAATATTGGATTCCGGACCCCACCGTCCGTTCTTCCTTAAATGGAGGGGGGGGGTCCAGAATGTGTGATAAAGAATGCACACAGATCTGCAGCCAAGAAGCAAGCGCACAGATCAACGGCTCAAGGTGTTTTTTGGACCGCCCCGAATGATCTGCTTTTAACTGAGGGGGAAGGGTCCGAAATGGAATCTTTCCTCTAGCGGGCCCCTATCTATACATGGCATTAATCTATCGGTCCCGAATCCCACCGCCTCCTACCATCTGACATACCTTCGTCACCTCCTGATGTCATCATCCACCTTTTTCGAAAGTGTCATGACCCATAATTTCTGTTAGTCCTTCCCCCACATTCGCTCATGGCAAGCCCCTTGACCATGAATTTTACCCCAATTGGTAACCGCCACTTCACCTGTCCGTATTCCCTCAGTTGTCGTCACCTGCCATCTCACACTCTAAATGATCTCACCAGGCCCAACGGACACCTGTTTACTCAAAAATACCCTCACTCTTCCTACTTTCACCATTTACCCACTCATCACACCAGAGAAATTTACACCATTTTCTCCACCGTTACAGTCAGTTGCCCCCATCTACAGTCGTCCCCACTAACGTTGTTTTTTTTGTAGGTACTGTTACAGTAATGGCGCCAAAGTCAAAATGAGTAGAAGGAGAGGAGAGTCCATTTCTCCCGCCTTCTATCGACCTCAACAGGATTCCACTGGCCGACAAAGATTATTTAATCGCAGATACAAAGTGCGATTTCGATTTCGCAGACCTCTAGTCATGGCTCAAAGAAGTTTTCCTGGACCAGATTGACGAAATTGGACTCTGGGAGTCCAATCTACCCCTATATCTCTTTCCTCAGATTCACTCTTTTCCATAGTTTTCCCTCAAGTGCCAAGCCCACTATATTCCTAAGCAAAGAGCCATCGTGTCCTCCTCTGGAGAAGTTCTATTCCTCATCATGCCTGAAACCATCAACCAAATGATGCAAATACCTCGAGCTAACTCCGCATCACATTTTAACCTTGAAATCCTCATCGAATTATTCCAGAAGATGACCTTCCCTCAAAGAGCTCAAATATTTGAGCTTTTCCTCCCACAATCTGCTCAACTCCCTGCTACAAATCCCCCTTATCCCTCTTCCATATTTTCGACCAAAGGAAACCAGATCATCATGTCACTGTGTGCCTTGTTGGGTTATTACTCAGATCAGTGGGTAGATGAACCCATTCTGGGATTTTTATCTATTTTCTCCACTGATGAGAAGCCCACTACCCAGTTCGAATTCAGCACGTTCCTGGCAAATAATCTTCACGAACAGTTTGTCAATTTTGTCACAGAAGGCATGTTCAGGTATTCTGCAATACTGGCATACTTGTTCGTTTTCTTTCAAGCAGACAAATTTACTTTTTCCATGCATATGATGGACGGAGATGGCAAATGCTAGGAAACCGCATGGACCTCCCTGCTCAGGCATAACTTCACAGAGTTCAGTTTCAAGGAGTTCATCGATCAATTCTACCACCCAGTGGTAAGTATGTTTAGCGGCAGGCCCGAGCCTTGGATAAATGATGAAGTTCAGAGGATCCTGCATCTCTCGGATCACACAAAGACTGATGATTGGTATTTATACCAAAATCACACTGAGATCGGAGTATATGGGTGCAAGTTGGCATCGTATAAGCTGCCCAAATACCTGCCTGTCAGAATTTTTTCCCTCGAGTACATAAGGTAGATGATAAAGTCTGATGATATTCACTTCATGTCACTAAACAAAAAGAAACAACTCAGAATCAAAGGGCAGATTGGCTCTTTCATTTGCAACAATCGTGGCACTGGAGAAGAAGCAGACAGGCTGCTGAAGAAAATGAAGTTCTTCATGAGTTTCACATGGCACTACGATCCATGCGAGATCATCTCCGAGATGAGGGTGAAGAACAAGAATATCCCATATGTCCACGAATCTAGGCCCGAAGTCGAGAAATTCGCAAACCAGACAGTATGGGAACCAAACACTTTGGTCGAAGCAGAACAACAGGATCCCCCAGCCACTGTATCACAAACAACCACCCCACAGGTTCCGAAAGAGAAAAGGCCTAGGCAATATTTGTCTCCGCCTGTCACTGAAGTGTCATCAAAAGAATTCCAATTGCATACCAAGAGGTCTAGAACTAGTTCATCTCCCGACCCGACTGGGAAAAAGGAAGTCCCATCTACTATAGTGACCAAGGTTGATAGGCTGCCCCTCAGTGCAAGCCTCTAGAATATCATAACCTCAGCGTTGCCGAAGAAATCTACAGACACTCCACCAACCACCCAGCTAGGCAAGGTAGGACTGAAGCTGAGCATCTTTGAAAAATACGATCTGATCAAGAAAAGGAATCAAACTCTGACCAGCAGCACTTGCGCCCAGTTCTTGAAGAAGACGTCAACTGCACAACATAGGCTGCTATCGGCATTTGACACTGAGAAGGGCAGAATTCATATGGCATTCCTCCAAGCACAGGTACCAGATCCAAAGGTAATGATTGATTACAAAAGGGCCACCTTTGAATTCCAAACTAAGGATGTGCATCCAGCCGAACAGATGGATCTGCACAAGCAAATAGGAGAGATGGTTTTCTATACGTTGGTGCATGCTTCCACGACTACGTCTAAATTGCAAGTGTCCCTAAACAACATCCAAACACAGTTGAATTTGGAAAATATATCATCCTTTTCCAAGGACAACAGGATCAAGACTTTGGAGGAAATGGTCCTCAAGATCGGTTATGATCCTTTGAACGTGAAAGCAGCCAAGGAGATGATTAAGAAGAAAAATGATGACATAGCCTCCTTAAGGAAACAACTGAAATTGCCACCAACAGAGGATTCATAAGCGAAGGAGATAGCAGAGACAGAAGGAGAAAAAGATGAAATGCTCAAACTAGTCATGGAGCAGAATGCGCAACTAAAGGAAATGGAAGCTGAGATGGAGAATTTAGTAAAAGAGAAAGAACAACTGAAGCCAATGGAATTCATTGCATTGAGTGCAATTCCACTTTCGAGAGTAAGCACAGTGTCAGTAACAGAAGTCCCATCCACGACTCCACTGACATTCCTGGAAAAGATAGCCGAATTGGCTAAATCTATGGAAAAGATGAACCTGTAGGAAACAGAGATTAGCAGGCTCAAAAAGGAGATTGAGATCCTTCAGGAACTCAAATCTTCCTATCAGATTAGCCTCTCCAAGGAAAAGCAGGTGTTAGACTAGCTCAAACAAGAGTTACAACAGCTCTGGAAGCAAACAGTGGCAGGTAAAATTCTGGCCGAAGTTAAAGAAAGCGTTTGGACAGACATCACCAAGTCTATGAACGATGTATGGCCAATGATACAGATCATGTTTGAGAAAAATGAGTTAGTGCAGAGAAGCAAACAGGCCATTGAGAATATCATATCGGAATTGGGAGAGATGCCCACCCAGGCTAATGAAATCATCAAGTTCCTAAATTCTAAGACCAGGGAGGAGTTGGAAGAGATGAAAATTGAATATAGAACAAAGACCATCCTTGAGGTCAAAAGAGTTTTGACCAAGAGAGGATTAATGCTTCAGCTGGAAGAAAAGGTTCAGGCCATGGACCTACGGGTACAAAGGTTTTTTAGTAAGATTGAGGCTCTACAGAAGAAAGGTCTCCCTGGTCTAAACGTAATCAATGACAAACTGATGACACTCCCAGACTACAAAAAGAGACTGGCCGATGTGGTTAAGGACAGTTCAAATTTTTCAGGAATTCAAGGCAGCATCACTAGCAAGGCATTTCTAGATGCACTTCAGTGGGACATCAGTATTTAGCATGAGATTCGATACATCTTTGTCACCAAACCCACCTTCGCCAAGTACACAAAAATGGATGAAGTTTATCGAAGGCTACTCAAAGTCAACGTTCCTAGTCATCTCTGATGGGAAGAACTCTGTGACCTGATCGAGTAGTAGATGAGTTGTCCCAGCCTAGTCATTTGTCCAGTCAGATGAGGTCGTGCAGAGGCCTCACCAACGGTCCACCCAGAAATCAGCATGCAGTTACGACACATCATCAAGCAGTTCCTAGATTTTTGTAATTTGTTAAGTTAGTTAGGCTAAAAATAGATTTAGCACGTCCTGGTCTTTGATGACAGGATTGTTTGTAATTTTGAATTATAAATACTTCATCTTTCGAAGTATTGAGGGTTGATGATCTTCACTCCCTGCAAGCTATCAGACTGTAATATTTTTTGAAGAGATCTTCCATTAATACAAAGAGGCACTTTTACAAGATTCTTGCATGTATTCACTGGTGATGTTTTTCTCTCTACATTAAATGTTATTCTCACTTTGTTATCATATTGTTTTCTAAATCTAATCTTTAGGAGTAACGAACGTTGCAGGATTTATCTCGTATACCCTGTTTTTGAATCAAAAGATTTAAGTGTTTATCTTCTCATTTTACAATAAAGAAATTCTTAACTACTTCTTTGTTGTAATTTTCTTTCTCATCTTTTCTGCTATTCCTCATTTATGCTACTAAAGAATCCAGTGATTATATTATCTCGCCCTGTGAAAGGTTCCTTTGTTTTTTATAGTTTGGATTTCATCTTTACGACACGGACCCCGTAGCCCAATCGATGTGTAAACTATCTCAACCAACTCGACAAACACTATGACAACAAAACTACTTATTTAGTTATCTAGCCTAACATTTAAAAATTTGAAACATATCTAAATCATATAGAGAGATCCCATTATGACCTTCTTAGTGAATTTAATTAAGATATGACCCATAATAACTCAAAATTACGGAAATCATTGGAATGCAACAGAACCAAATCCCAGCTGTGTGGAATTGATCTTGATGATGAACGATACATGTCGGGCCCAAATAAACCCCTCAATATCTCCCGAACTCTCTGTCACCCCTATCTGGCTACTCGGGTAGGCATAACACTCTGAAATGTTGTAATGTTATAATGTCCCAAAATGGGGACATTACAACAACCCAAACTTAAGGGAGGTTAGCCCAATAGGACACCCTGAGACTTTATCCAAACCTAACGTGTCAAATTGCATAACGTCTTTGATAATTTTTCTAGGTTAAGGGGGGTTTGATGCACATGTTTGGGTAATTTAATTATTGGATGTGATTTACATGCTATGATCCCTGTGACTTATGATACCCTGGAGGGTGTACTTATTGTTGTTGCAGGACCTTACCCAGTGGATAGGTACATGTGAGGGAATGGTTAGCTCGGACCTTCATGAGGGCTTAAATCTCACAGATGGATGTTGCAACCCCAGTCAGGGGCAAGAAGAAACTGAAGATTTTCACCAGGAAAAGGAAGGACGTTACCTTTCGAGGCACCCTAGAAGACTTCGACCCAGGGGGATCTTTCTTTTCGTTATGGACGTTGGCCCTTAAAGGCCTAGGACATCATCATCATGACTCTAGACGTCACCCATAGCTAGGGTTTTCATTTTGGAGGTAGTTGTGAGCTAGGTGGCATGTGTGGGCATCATCTGGTGCCTTTAGAGGCCAAGTGTTCTACATTCTAGGCCTAACGTTCCACCTTAGGGACTGAATGTCCCCCTAGAAGGGCTTTACATCACCCTTGGAGATGTTTTTAAATGCTAATTAGTTTTATTTATGTCAAAATTGGATTTTAATATAAATTGGCCATGTCGGCCTTAATTTTGACCTAAAATTTATTAAGGGTCAAAGTTTTGTATAAATAGAGATAAAGTACTCTCATTTTAACATAACAACTCCTCACACAAGAGGAGAGGACTGAAATTTTCAACCTATTTAGGGTTTATTGGCTGAAATTGTGAGGTGCACCTCTCTTGGAGTCTTCTACTTGTAACTTGGATCAAATTTTGGTGAAGTCATTTGGTAATCTAGTGTTTTCATGCATGATTATTCTTGGTGAAGTAAGTAAATCTGTTTTTTTGTCATTACTTTTGAATGTTTATGGTACACTTTCTTGTTCATGATAAAGATTATGAAATTGCATGCTTGTTAAACTCTAGAAGTGAAGAACTTAAGTTATTACTTATTCACTTTGTATTTACTAGACTTTGCCTAATTGGTTTATATTGTCATACCTCTAAAGCCCTAAAGTGCTAGCACTTTAGAGGTCTTGATTTATTGTTGTTGCATCTATATATCTTTTGCAATTATCTAAGAAGGAGGAAAACCGCTAGGGCCTAGAAGTTCCTATTCTCTAGTAGCTCACCTCCTCAAAGATTGAATCCTAGAAGACTTAAGTT
>ML783269.1:356228-367306 GCA_009831015.1 Picea engelmannii | reverse complement strand
TGAGCATCAGAAAACAAAACACTTGCAAATAATCAAGCCTTCAAAAACCTATGCTCTGATACCAACTTGATCTAAAAATGATAAAGGCTTGTATTCTTGAAAATATTTGCAAGTTTTAATTCAAGTGTTCTTATGCAAATGGATCAATTTTGCAAACATAGAAATTACACATTCAAGATGCAGATAATAAGCAACAAATAACAGTGAACAGTAAACACATAACAAAACAAATGATAAAGGATTTCACCCCTCTCTTGGGCTACATCTCCTGGTCCAGCTTCCAATGGATATTTTATATGATTTGATCAAAGTGATAAAATGTGTGCTTTACAGTGCTCAAAATGACAAATAAATGGCTCCAATGGCTTCAAAAAGTCCAAAAACCCTTAGCTGGGCTTTTTTGGCACCTGATTTGGCCAAAAATTGAAGAAGATAGGTTTCCTGGAAGTTCCCCTTCAAACTTGTTGTCTCTGGATCGCCAAAATGCACCTCTGTGTGTCCAACCTAGCTCACACGCTCATTTCCATGCTAAAACCTAGCACTGGGCACATAACTGAAAACCATGCAAACTGTAGGATGGTTAGGGAACCTATCCCCTAACCGCCAAACTGTTGGGCATATGGGTCATATGACCGCACGTGCACACAAAAGGTGCCAAGGTTTAAAACTTATGGTAATGTGCCAAGTGTCCAGGCACGCGGGCTCCAAATTCATTTGAAAAATGCGCGCGGGTAGGTCATATGGTAAGCCACATGTGAATTGGGGCTGGTGCTTAGCCTCGGCCCGGACCGCGCCCAACCAATATATAATTCAAACTTAAATATTTTTGAAATCATTTATATGTTAATAACCAATGGTGGGGGCACCAGTTGGGCGTCCCTTCCCAAAGCTCTTCCCCTGCCCGAAGGTCGCGGGGTCGAGTCCTACTGACTACACAAGTTTTATCCAATGCCCAGGTGACACGTGGCGGCTCTTGCTTGGGCCATGTGTCATGAATCCATTCTCCACCAAGATGCCACGTGTCAAGAAATGATTGGACTGTCCAACTTCCAACTCTCTTCCAACTTAGACCTGCCACATCAGTGTACGACCCTGCCACATCAGCGTATGGCTTTGCCACGTTATCGTACGACCCTGCCACGTCAGCATCCATACGGACTGTACAGTCAGCAAATTTTTTTTTGCCTGTTTGATGATCTGAACATAACGTGATATCTCACTCTCTGATGTCCGTTTGAACCTGAACGAGTTGCGTTGGGTTTGTGACGATAAGGCCTACACACCCGTTCGATTTGAAGCGATTCCAAGCACTTTGAATTTTGAGAAAAATTTGATCCCCTGGATTACCTGATCCCTTGACGTGAAACAATAAAACCTAGAAGTCGGTCGGATTCTATGCAGAAAATGAATTTGTGAGGATTCAAGCGTATATGGTAAAACCGACATCAGAGGAAAATGGCTTGGAGGTGTATTGGATGATCGACACAGCGCATGGAATGAGCGAGTAAGTCATCGAGATATGGCTTCATGATGTGCTTGATATCATGGAAGGCATAAGACATAGCGCGCTGAAAAGTTGTGCCAGCATTTTTTAGACCGAAAGGAAGTTTCCGATAGGCAAAAGTGCCCCAAGGAAAAATAAAAGAGGTTTTGTGTTGGTCCTCAAGAACAATATTGATTTGATTATATCCGGAGAAACCATCCATCAGAGAGAAGATTTCACTTCCAGCACAATCGTCGACAATCTAGTCGACGAAGGGGATAGGAAAGTTGTCTTTAGGACATGCTTTGTTAATATCCCTATATGTTTTCAAATTTATGTGGTGAGTAGTTTCGAGGTTAATTGTCGGATAATCCACAGTTGGTGTCATTTTTGTCATCGACGTTTCAAATCCGAATCGGGATTCATCATCAGGACTAATCGTCAGTTACAAAGCTTGTTGATCTTCATCAATTAATAGTAGATGCAGGATAGTTTCGAGATTTGTAATTAGGTCGGCTAGTTGTAACGTCCTATTTCTAAAACTGAGGAAAATTTAATTTGATTTTAGGGTTAGTAAATTAGGTTATTGATAATACTTCATAATTCTAGGTTTTCGAAATAGGACATTACAGCTAGTCGACCTAATTACAAATATCGAAACTGTCCTGCATCTACTATTAATTGATGAAGATCAGCAAGCTTTGTAACTGACGATTAGTCCTGATGATGAATCCCGATTCGGATTCGAAACCTCGATGACAAAAATGACACCAACTATGGATTATCCGGCAATTAACCTCGAAAATATCCCTATAATCAATGTACATGCGGATTGTGTGTTGTTTCTTGTTGATCGGGACAAGATTGGAAACCCGGTCTGTTAGAGCCGACGAGTAAATAAAGTCAGCTTTGAGAATTTTCTCGACTTCAAGCTTGATAGCAACCGCTTTACGTGGGTGAACCAGATGAGGGCATTTCCAGATGGTTTTAGTGTCCGGGTATGTCTTAATCTCATGTATCACAATGTCGGGGTCAATACCCAACATTTCTTCATATCTCCAGGTGAAGACGTCACAAAATTCTTTGAAAAGTGACTTTTAGGTGATGATTTCGTCAGGGCAACACGAAGCTCTGATATGCACATTTTTTACAATTCCAGGTTTTATGGATATGTTGAGGGGAATGGTGGGTGATATATTGTTTAAGTTCCCTTCGGAAAACACATCGCATGTAGACTTGGGAATGGTGGAAATGATGACAATGGTCAAAGGGGTCGAGATCCATTGGTAGCTCTTGATGGTGTGTTGTTCTAGGAAGAGGATGGAACGATGATGTCCATCATCCCAGGGGGTGTCTTCCATAACAGAAATAATCATCTCGTCTGTGGGAAAAATGACTTGGAAAGGATCTGGAGATAAATCACCAAGAGAGGGGGTAGGAGGAGTTGTCGATTGAATTTCCTGATAGGCGGATTCGACCGGAATCAAAGGCATTTCATCATCGTAACGAAGATGATCATCGGGGTTGGGTACCATCCATGGCTCGTAAGACGCATGGGGTTCCGTGAATAGAGGTGGAGATCATGTTGATTAAAGCGATAGACGGATGTGGAACATCGGGTGGTGGGATGGGGAAGGTACCCATTAACAAGGAGTCTTTAAGAAGACCCACACCGATGTTCTCGTATCCAAGGGGGGGTTTGGCAATGAACGTTACGTTGCCAGTAAGTGCATCCGAGTTAAAGAAGGATAATTGGTCGATGGTGATTACCTTTCCTTGATGTGGGAAACGTACAACACAAAAAAGAGTCGACACAACTGCGTGCATGGAATTAATCCAGCTACGGCCAAGTAGAAGGTTGTAATCGAGAGGAGCGTCAAAGACTTCCACTTCAACTTGGACCATTTTTCCTTCTAACGTAATTGGCAATGAAGGGAGGACATTGTAAGGCTTAAAACCAGAGGTATTAAAGGCTTTGAGTGTGTTGTGGTATTTAGTCAAAGGAGGAGAGTCGATGGCTTTCCAGCAGGTAATAGACATGACACACGTCGAGGCACCCTCATCGATAATAGTTCTACAAATGTTTTTGTTTGAGACAAGAACTTGAATTTGGAATGCGAGTTGAGGGGGTAACCTTGGAATGTGATATTCCAAGTCAAAAATTATTAAATTCATATCCGTAGGGTCGATTCCACCGATATCTTTCAACAGTGCCTTCCTTTGCATAGGACAACTTTGAAGGACTTCGAGGGATGACATCGCGGATGGTGCTTGGGCCAGATCTTCAACAATACTGTAGTTTTGGGCAGCATGGGCATGAGGATTGAAAGCCGATTTTCGAACGACACCCTTTGGAGGAGGGCGAAGGATTGTGTCGAGGCTTGGTTGTTCGAGATGAAGAGGACCATTGGTAGGTGGAGTCGTAGGAGATGGTTGGACCAACGAAGGAGGTATAGCATCAACCTTCTCTTTGGAGGAAGAATAATCTTTGGCTCGAGTGGTAATTGTGATGTCATTTTGTTTTGAATCACCTGTACACATTAAGACATAGGATGTATTGGAGGGGGATGGTTGGTCATGAATGACCAATTGGACCCATTGTTGAGAAGGGAAGGGTTGTGACAATACGACCATAGTGGGCGGTTTCGTGGTCCCTTGAAGGAACTTAGTAACCTCGTCTCACTGTGGAAAATCCTTAGTGTAGTGATCATCACCACAGATAAGACAAGGGTATCAGGGTTTGCACTTATCCCTATCATCAACAGGTGGTGTTTTGGTTCTCTCTACTTGCGAATTATTTTTGTCCTCCTTATTCTTACCCTTTCCCTTTCTGGATTTGTTTTTACCGATGGGGGTAGATTGAACAACTTTTACCTCAGAAGTCTTGTCGGTGGGAGGGGTAGGAGACGAAGCACTTTGAACATTAGAAGAAATGGGTTTGGGGTTGTTGCTAGAGTTTTGGATGGAATGTGGTTGGGCATGGAAAGTTTTGATCACACCGTCGACCGCATGAGAAGGAGCAGGAGTAGTTGAAGTGGTGGAAGTAGAAGGATGAGGTGCATCCGAGAGTAAGTCGTAAAGAGTACCCATTTGTGAGTAAACGAGGTCAAGGTAATGAGCACAACTAATGGCCTATTCTTTCGTGACAATTCCACCCATGGCGATGTCATGACCGATGTTGTTCACAAATGATTTTGTGAACCACTCTGCCAACAACTGATCAAGATGTTCGATTTTGATGAGACGTCCTCTCCGTCACCATTCATGAATGTGATCAGAGATGTGAGTGGCTTTGGTTTGTTTTAAAGAACTCAAAATATCGGTCCCCGTTTCATAGCGGATCGGTAACTGGTAGTGGGTGAGGAAATCCATAACGAGGGTGTTGAAGTCGGTGAAGAAACCTCTTGTTAATTCTATATACCACTTCATGGCAGAGCTCATGAGGGTTCATTAAAAAATGAATAAATGAATAGAGTCATCCATCAAGGAGTTGGATGAACACCAAAGGTGAAAAGTCATTACGTGATTGTTCAGGTCCTCTCCCGGTTTTCCATCGAATTTAGGGATGTCAGATGGTAGTTTGGCTGGAATGGTGGGCCATTCAGGAGAGTGACGGATCAGATCATTTAAAATCATCGATATATCCGGGAGGTCCAGGGTAGCTAAGAAAGGTAACTGTCTGTTCACATGCGGGTACTGGTGACTTTGGGGAGGGAGTCTCATCGGCAAACTAGTGGGATCATAAGCAGCCTGCATATAATGCGAGGATTCGGGAAGATTCGGTGGTTGTTGCGGAGGTAAGTAACTCATAGGGTTGTACCCTTGAATGGGGGCATGGGGTTGAGAATTTGAGCCCCAAATAGGATTAGATGTACCTGGATAGGGTTGGCCTGTACCAGGGGGTATGACGGAGCTAGTCGAAAGTTGTTGCCCCCCAGTCGATTGAGGATTATGTTGGATTAGATGGTTGCAATACTGGGCCAAGGATGGAGGTATGTTTTGTCCATAGGGTGGGGTCGGTGGGGGTTGTCCTCCAATCAAGGGTTGTGCTTTAATTGGGATTTTCCCTGCAAGGGGGGGTTTAGTTGGGCCTCCTTGGTGAAATTTTCCACCAACAGGAGTCTGGTAATTTGTTGTGAACGAAAGAATGGTGCCACTAGGATCAGTGCCTCCGATAGAGGATGGAAAAGGTCCTCTAAAAGAGGGCGGAGGAATTTTCAGAATGAAACCCGGAGGAGAGTGCCCAGAAGGAGTGGGACCACCAGGAGTTTCAGATGTGATTTGCGTAGGAGTGAGGATAGAGGCATTCAACACACGGTATCCGGGTGGAAGTGTCGGGGTGACTCTGGGTGAAAGCAGTGTGCCAATGGGGGATTGGCTAGCTGCGGTAATCCCAGTGTGAAGACTCATAGTATTTGTGTAATGGACCATTTGTAAAGGGAGAGTCATGATGTGGTCAGCTCGTGGAGCTTCTGTACCAGAAAAATAATAAGCAGTAGTAAATGGTACTGCGTCTGGATCAGATGTTTTGGGTAGCTCAGGTGAGACAGTGATATCAATGCCTGCTCCTGAGTCAAATAGGTCCCATCTAAAAATGTCGGTAGCCCAAAAAGTATCTTGACCCTCAGGTCTTAGGAAAGGTCCAGTTGGTGATCCAGAAGACTGAACAACTAGTTCTCCAGAAGAATTCAGTCGCATAATACGTCTCTCGGAGTCGGGGTGAAGTCGAAAGTCCTCTCGAGAATTGGAAATTCGGAATCGTTCTAGAGAGTCAGTTCTTTCCACTTGTGGAGTGGTGATGTCTTGGAATTCACTCTGTTGAGGAGAGCCCTATGATGAGTTGGTAGGAAAGGGTTGAGAACCTTCCATATTTTCTGGGGGTAAGCCTTACATTCTACGTGAACGACGTGGAGGGTCAATTGTGAATGAGTTAAAAAATCGATGAAGGAAATTCTATGGTCAACTCGGGTAAACAAACATCATGTGCTAGTAAAAAAATCTAGGAAGAAAAACCAAGTAAACAAGACCTTCTAATGCCGAAGTCACTAGTTGGTGATGAAATGCAACATTGCAAGGACGAGACAAGAAGGGACTAGGCTAGGGTGGAAAATTTACGTTGACAACCTGCTTAACGGACTTACACCCTGGTGAAAACTCCCACACATAATCGTGGGTATACCCTCCAAGGAGTCCGAGTGAGTTTGGCCAATGTTGATTCCAAGTACCATGAAGACTTTTCCCTTCACAGTCACCTTGTGTAAAACCCTAAGAAGATAGGCCACTAAGGTTACCACCAATAACAATAAATCCTGGGGGGATAGTCGACAGTCTGATCCACATGCAAGGGTAGGGTATCTAGCCTGAAATCAGCTTGAGAGGATTTCACTCATCATTGTGGGTATACCCTCAAGTGACCCCTATAATATGTGCAATCTCTACACCGATATCAACAAAGCAGGGTGAGTAACTCTGTCAATATCAATGCAACGTCGGGTTTGAACCTTGTGTGAGAAGGGCTTCCCAGGAAAAAATGTTGCAAATGGAATTTGACACTCCTTACCACAAGATGCTATTGTGTGTTTTGTGCTTTGGAGAGTGTATGTCTCTGCCTATTCCAAAGTTCTAGCTTAGCTAATGTTGGTGTAATAGAGTCCTAAAAAAGAGTTACTAGTTAAATTTTTAAAAATTGTGCGATATTATTAAAGACGGTTGTTACTCAAAGGAGACAGAAATGAAACCAATGTTGTGTGAGACTCTGACCCAACAATGCATAGATAGGAATGAAAGATACCAAATTTATGTTCGATGAATCCTATTTATAGGAGGGAAAGAGGAGTTTTCTGGAACAATCTTGAACTACGATATACAATCTTCTTTGAAATATCAATGAATCATGAACAATGCCAATTCTCTATTTGTTCTAGTTCAACAATTGAATGCCAATATTTTCGAGATAAAAAATTTCTTTTAAAAAGAAAAATGCTTTTTAATTTTCAATAGAAACCACACAACAGTGGTGGAACTAAGGAAAACCAACAACTAATGAAAAACAATATACAACAAAAACCCAAACCAATCTTTCAATGAAGACAAAAATAACAAGCATACAAGACTAGTCTTTTCAAATGCATGAGGGAAAAAAATTTCCATGTAATGAGAAATTGAGAAAGACAATTAATCCCAACTTTTAAACTGATCACCGGCTCTCAACCAAACAAGCACTCGGATTTCAAGACTAGATATTATATCCTTGTTAAGAAAATGTCAAGAGATACCAGTTGAGAAAAAATGAACAAGAACAACTTTCAATTTCCGAAGACTAATCATTCACAAAATATGAAGTCAAGAAACAATCAATCAGTGGCCCAAGAAGTTCTTTTCAGACACACATCCAAATCTGGGCATCTGAGAATACAAAAATCCTTAACCCAAAAATTTGCAAATGGGTTCCTAGGCTAGCAGTGGTGTACAGAGCGAGAATGAAGCATTCTCGCAAGCTGGTCACAAGAAGAGTGCGAGAGGTTTGCACTGGACTGAATAACAGGGTGCGAACTCTAGGGGTTATCGCAAGCTAAAGAAGCATTCAGTGTGAGAAGGCCTAAAAATAAGAAAAATTTGGAACAAAGACAAAATTTTTGAAGGGACTTCTGGACCCAAAGAATCTGTCAGGGTCTCCTCAAGACTCGGAGATTGATAGAAATGAAAAATGGTAAGGTAAGAGAAAATGGCCAAGGAAAAACCACCAAAACCCACTAAAAAATGGGTTGTATCCCCATTGGAGTCGCCAATTTTGTTATCGGACTAATTGGTAGGTGCGGACACTAATAGATCTCCCTAGATCCACCTATATCTAGAACAAAACAGGACAGGACACGATCTTTCCCTAAGTTGTAATCATTGAATCTTCTAATAGGAAGGAATAAGTGACATACCTTTATATCGCTTCCTTAGGTCTCTGTAGTTCTCGCTTCGCTCTGGTGCTCTCGTGAAGTCAAGTCCAAAAAAACACAAACCAACCAAAGTGAATATAGCAAAATATATTCAACGTCAACTTATGCATATGATCAAGGAATTACACAATAAAGTAAAAGTGACTTTATGGGAAAGGGACATGCCACTGTATCATATTAATTGAAAGTAGAAGATACAACCTGATTGCCTTGATTTTGCAAGCTTCCTTTTAGTGACCCTTGGTTCCAACACACACACTTTCTCTGTACTTACATGAAGAAGATCCAATTCCTCTTGATAGACCAAATAGATCCTTCAAGATTCTGTCAAAGCAGGGTTCTTCACACAATTCTTTCACCAATTCTTCATTCAATCTTGCTTAACCTTTTCCAAGAGAAACCTTTCAATATATAGGATAAGGAGAGATGGTTACATGGATGAGGATGATCCCATCAAATCTGAGAATTCAGTAAAATGACAACCATATGAATGCCAACTCATTTTCTAGAAGATTCCCTTCTAGAACCCTCGAGACCTCTTCTCCTTTCCAAGATTAAAAACCGGTTTGCACCCTGTGTATGGAGAAAACTGTGAGAAGTTTGCACCCTAAGTGTAGGTGGCCTACGAGAATGAAGGATTCTCGCACCTTAGGCCATAGGCAGCCTGCAGAATTACTTTAAAAATATGTTTTTGGAAGGAGACAAGGGCCACTTTTCTCAGGAAAAAAGTCCTTGTTGGGAGCCTGAATACACCATCGTTAAGACATCACCAGAGTGACCAAAATCACGTGTAACACACATTTAAGATGTTAGTTAATTCGTGGATCGAAAATTAGTTGATTTTCCATGTAGAAATCAAAAGATATTGTTTAAGCATGTCGATACAATGCATATCCCTCTGCGCCTCCACCGTCAACCAGTTAGAATTTATTTACAGAGATCTGGCGGCAGTTTGTTTTGAAATACATTCATTAATCATATTAAATGATTGATATGACTGACAGGATCTCTCCCGTTATATTCTTTTAAGTCATCGTGTATGATCCTATTCTACGTGGCAAGGAGTTCAGAACACACAGAAGAGCAAGGCTAAGGATCCGGAGAAGGCTCCCAAGGGTCAGTAAGTATTAAAAAAAAATTATAGTGAGCATTACAGGTATGTATTGGCTTATGGTGTTTTTTTTTTCATCTTTATTTCATATCTTTCAACCCAACGCTACTCTGTAAGCATGTTTAAAAGATCGTTTAAATTGCAAGAACAATGCCTCTGAAGAATCCCACCACCAGGAAACCCCCAAGAGCGCCAAAGATGAAAGAACCAAAAACTGGAGAGGGCTCCTCCCCAGCGATTGCAAGGCAATCAGAATTCGCTCCAAAACTAGTGCCCATCATTAATATGGCCACCAAGAAGGTCTTCGTCCATCTCCTGGCCTTCGAAGACACAAAGGTGAACATTGGGACCAAAAAAACATTCCCTCACTGGGAAGAATTGTTTAAGAAAATCAAGAAGGAAGAACCCCTCAAGTATACCCTGCACAATGATCCTGATACACGAAGACTCGATGATGATGTCCTTCCAAATATACATAGGGAGTATCTGCAAATGGTGGCAAGCCGAACTACAGTGTTTCCTTGCATTGAGCTCTTAAAGTGGCTCATTGACCACGTTGATCCACAAAAGTGTTTGATTAACGATGATAATGGCGACTGTGTCAGTGTTTTCTTGCTATCAGAGGTTTAGATTTACTACAAGCTCAGGGAGCCGGAAGAAAAGATGAGCATTGATTTCATTGTAAGTTTCTATGCAGCACACGACACCAGCAAAATCGTGGCGTTGTGGTGGAGGGAAGACAAAAAATTCATGAACTGGACTTGTGGATGGTATTGGAAGGCCAATCTAAGGGAACCATACATATACTTGATGGATCTTCTCTTTAGGTTTCATGGGGAGAAATATTTCTCCTGGTTTTCAGAGGCTTGGATGCCTCTAGCTTATACGGTAACCATTTCAGGCACGAGATTCAATTGGGGTCACATCATCTCCAAATAGTTGATCAGTTGCATACAACAAGACCAGACGTCTGTTGTGCTACTTATATGTCTAATATAATGCACTCATTAATTATCAATCCAGGATTTGTAATCATCAGAGTTACAAGACACCAGTAAGAAAGGTAATTGCTAATGCCACGAGTATAGAATCAAACTAGATTATGTATGTTGGAAACAAATCAAAATAACAAACTACAATGCACTTTGGTTGTCTTTCACAGAGAGGATATCTATTCCATTATGGCACATGCAAGTATGAGATGGAATTGGTTTGATAGATCAACTCTGATGTCTGACCCAGAAAGCTAACTATGCAATCCACACTTTCTCAAAGAAAATCAGACATCAATCAGCATAGCATGGGTAGTTCAATAGCCAATATGTTGGTTTTGTTGTGGTTCACAATGAACTTCACTAGTTCTTATCCAAGTAGTTTTGACTATTGCTGCCAATAGCTATGATCACTCAAGGAAATCAAATTCATGAGAACATAAATAGAGCATATGAAAAAATAGAGCAATTAAAGATCTCTAAGCAATTATAGAATGGAAATCTTAGTCTAAGTTGTACTGCTATCATCTAATAGAGTTAAA
>ML783269.1:312327-323803 GCA_009831015.1 Picea engelmannii | reverse complement strand
TTGTGAAGAATTGTTTATCATTTGGTTTGAATATGAGAGAACTCACCCTTTTCAAGAGATATCTCAAGTTGACTGTTAAAGAAACTGTTAGAAGATGACGCCACGTGGTGATTTTTGTTTTTCTTAAACTACACTTATCTGTTAACTTCAGTTAAAATTTATATTATAAATAAAGGCATCGACCAATTAGTCACGGTTCGATGGTTGTTGTAAGAACTCTTTATTTATGGTTGTTAAGAATTATTTTGAAGATGCTATGAATTGACAAGTCCTTCTGGACCAAAGACAAATTGTTTTTATCAAATGCATGTGATTGGACTTGGAGAAGAACTACTTCCTATCATGTTTCATGAACGATGTAGTAATGAGTAAGAGCAATTAATTTTGTTGTCAAGTTATCTGGTGCAATGTTTTAATGTTATTGGCTTTAATGATGAAAATGAATCGTTGTTTTATTATGTGATGAATGCTTATGGTAGATAAATTATTTTTCTTTCCATTATCTTATTACATATATGATTTCTTTCTGATAATTAGTTTCTCAGACAACAATTGGATGCGCACATGGTTGATGTATTAGTACTAGGCCTGTGGTATAGAATCATTGTCTGCATGTTTGAGCAGCGGGTTATACCAAGCTCAGCCTCTTCCCCAGAAGCTAAAACTTAATCCTGTTTTTTGTCAAGTTGGTTTATACTGACTTGCATCTCTCATACCAGTCCCACCCAAGAGAAAATATAGAAGAGAATAGTCCTAACTAAAGGAGGAGCCTTCACAAGAAAACAAAATCCCATCAATAATTTGGCCAAATCGCAATATCTAGAGAACCATTCCATCTTTAAATGTTGCAGAGTCTAATTGGGCCTTAGTGTCGGGTTTGGTTCCTACTGTTGAATCAAGGGATTTAAGTCCCATCAACAGGGTTCAAGGGTTATCCCTCGAATTGTTTTTTAGGAATTTACCTATTAAATATTGTAATTTCGTAGTCAATATGGAACTTTCATTATAAGGTCATAAATCTTATGGTGGAATTTATGTTAGGGTTTCCTCCCAAGAAGGAAACCCTCTTTTTATATGAGGGAATTGTATTTCAGCTATGTATGATAGAGAACATTGGATTCTCAGAGAGGATTTTGTGAGAGAAGGAAGAGGAAGTTACAACGGGTTTTTTATTGGTTGTATCCCTTCATTTGTTGGATATTAATAAAGGAAGGAATGAAAATTTCTTTGTGGACGCATCTCATATTGGGTAAACCATGCATATTTGTGTCTTTGTTTGTATTATTCTCTTCTGTGTTTTATTTATACATTATTTTATTGCTATGTGATCTAATTCCTAACACAAACAACACTGGTGCTCCCCATGGGGACACACTTGGCCTAACATACCCTTTACGTATCATCTCTTTTAATTTCACTTTTAATTCCACCAACTATGGTGTGCTCATCCTATAGGTAACTTTAGATGTTAGTACTGCTCTCAATATTAGCTCGATGGAAAATTTGATGTCCCTTTTAGGAGGTAACACAGGTACATCCTCAAGAAACACATATTTGAATTCATAAAACATCGGGTGGTGTTCAATTTTCAGCTTACTTCTCTCTATTGAGTTTTACACTTGTATAGAATATAAGGGACACCCTTTTCTTCTATACTTCTTGATTTGCAGTGTTGATACTTTCCTTACTGACATAGGATTGTGTATGCCCTATAGCATCCTCTTTTTTTCTTCATAATCTTCACAATACAAGATATTATTAAAAAAATCCATTTTTGCTTTGTGGGAAACCAACCTGTCCATTCATATCAACATGTTATATGACCCCAAAGGAAGCAAGTTCCAAGTTTCACATGTATGCAGTCCATTCATTTTAAACAGACATGTTTCAATCATCTATGTCACCTTTCACTTGGTTCCCATGGCTAGCTTAACCAACCACAATTTTGCATGCTTCCTTCTCTGTAAGGAACATGCTTCAACAACTTAGGGAGAAATATAACTAAGGTTAGAACCAAGGCCAATCAAAATCGAAATGGACCAATTGGAAAGTATATCTTCCAACTCTACCACTGAAGCTTGGTGTTCTACCTGTCAATTCTTGAAAACTATATAAATTTGTGGCATGTTTGTAATGTACTCATTCTCCAAGTTGAGTCCCATCATTGTAAAAATGAACTAGCCTGCTAAAACAAAAATCTTGAAATGCCCCAACACATAAAATAAAAGCCAAAGGGTAGCAGACCCATAAAAGTTACAAAAATAACATTTTAATTTACCCATGCATATAACAATATCTATAAAAACATGAATTCATCCAATAAGAACAAAGAAAAATAACGACATTCAAATATTCTTTTACACAACAAAATAATCATAATAACGTAACAAAAACTTATATGTTTATAAAATATAACCAAACGGCTACATATGAAGGATAGTCCTCCCAACCATAGGCTTGTTGTTCATTTTCTCTCAACATCAAGCCACCCTTGAGCTAAGTATATGAGTCCACAAGGAGATATGGCCTTCCTGGTTGTACACTCTCCACACTCAACAATCCAAAAACTCAGGTTATACTCCAACAATAATTCCCATCCACCAACTCTCTTCCCAACAACCTGCAAAACCTAAGGAATGTACCCCCTTCACTTCTCTCATTCCATTGAGTTGTACTGGAGTGTGCATCATGGGATCTAACTCTTTGCACTTGGTTTCTCAATCCCAAATGCTGCATGGGGTTGAGTTCTTAAGACCCATGATGTTTTACCTGAGCACTATGATGCTCTCTTGCATGACAACTCAGCTTACCAACTGCAAGTTATGAAAAAAAAATAACTTTGGGTTTGGAAGCATCCTCTGTACATTATTATTCGAGAGGGTGCCAATGAGGAGCCCAAGAGATCATATTAGAGAATGATTACGACCATGACTTACAATGGTACAATGGACTAAGCTATTGGACCACTTAGGAGGAGGGAAATTATCCAACCCTTATGATGATGAATGTTTTTATTGGTGGGTGTGTCAGTTTCCCTTTATTGAGGATTACTCGTACGTCGAGATCAAATTTCTGGGAGATATTGATGTCATCATTCCTCATAGTGATGAGCTTTGGGACATAGGTAACCTTTATTTTATGTTATTTGATTTTTTCTTTTGGATTATATATTATATATACATATGAAGGGAAAAACATATTATTTTGGTGAGATCCAAAAAATTAACACATGATCTTTAAATGTGCATCTAGATAGAGAACTAGTGATACCAACATACATTCCAAGACATAGTCATCGAGGGAGAGAGGAATTTGGGCACAATGAAGATGCGGTGAGGACCTTACAGAGCATGAGCATAAACTTGGAGGTCCTGACATGATCTATTCTTATGACCATTATAGACGACCTACTCGTAGGGATGCAATGTCATGTAGTAGGAGTACCCCAAACATGGGTCCATTTGTTATGACATTTAGAAAATGTCATACTTTTCTATGATAGAGTTCAACAGCCTTATGCCTAGACTATAATGTTCAGAGAACACTATTTTGTACTTATATACATCCGAGGCTAGTAGCCCAAATTTTGTACTATGGATCTCTTTTTGGACATATATATATATGTGTGTGCGTGTGTGTGTTGTATTTATATTCTACTTGCAAACGATTAAATATTTACATGTGTAAAATGTGTGTTCTTATGTTATGAACGTGAAAAGTGTAAATCTAGAATGTAATTAGCATATGCATTTGTAACTATATTAGCACGCCTAGGAACATGCTCATAGGTAACAAACTCAAATGATCTTTCTAGAAGACATACCCTAAGGAACCATTGTAACAAGACTGGATCATGAATACGGTATAGACCATTCAAATGCGACACAACCAACTCAGAATCCAAGAATACGTGAACGTGTTAAATACCATGTGACAGAGCATCTCACAAAATATCGATGACAATGCTATACTCAACAACATTATTTTTAGTTTCCCTGAGACAAACACCTCCAGCAGATACTAGTTGGTTAGCAGGCGAATAAATCACCCAGGAAACAGAAGCCAAGTTTTGAGCATGAAAAATGGCACTGTCTATGAATCCAAAATAGACTGACGACTCCCCTGGCATCTGCCACACAACAAAAGCACAGTAGTAAAAAATGTAAGGAAAATGGAGAAACCTATACAAACCTATATACAACAATAAGCAATAATTACAAAAGAACTAGTACTCAAGCCACCAAGCTCAAGCATAGTACTTCTTAATGTAGAGCCCATTTTTGGGTTCCGACAACACATTTCCCTCATAATATAATAACTCATAAGACCCTTTTTCCAACACCCATTGCACGATATATGGACCGTGTCACATGGAATTAAACTTTCCTGCACCCAGGGAATCCTTTTCCTGGTCATAGACTAACACAAGGTCTCCTTCAAAAAATATCCCCGGGTATACAAACTTGTCTTACTAAGACTCGACGTATTTATTATGCACTTCATTTGCTAAAGATGCATCTTGACATTGCTCATCAATATGTTCAATATAAACGAGGCATTATTCAAGTTGCATCATGTCGGGTAAGAGTTCGACAATGATTTTAAATGAAGGGATTTCACATTCAATGGGAAAAATTGCTTCTACTCCGTGAACAAGTTGAAAAGGCAAGAAGCTTGTTGCAGTTTTTACTAAGGTTAGGTAATCCCACAACACCGGATACAACATCAAATTCCAATTTGACCTGTTTGTGTTAACCGCCCTCTTCAATATATTTTTTAAGGATTTGTTAACGTCTTTGACCTGACCAATATCCTGAGGATAGTAAGGAGACGAGTTCTCCTATCTAAAAACCACTTTTGATGCTAACTCATACACCATGTAGTTCTAGAAATGACTGCCATGGTCGATGAAAATCTCTATCAGAACCCCAGACCTAGTGATGACCTGATTGAACACAAAAGCGTTGTGGTTTCACCATCATTATCGAATGTCGTCATGGCTTCTTCCCACTTTGTAAAGTAGTGAACGACCACTATAATGTATCAATGCCCCTAGACAAGGTTGGGTGGAATGTCATGAAATATACCCCCACTTGGTGAAGGGGCTAACAACAAAGATGGGAAACATAGGAGCAAGGTGAACATGCATATTCTTTGTAAAGATTTGTCATGAATGGAATTTCTTGACTGCTTCTATGCAATCCTTAAAGATCGTAGGCCACAAATAACGAGCACGCAAAATATTCTAGGTTGTTTCCAACCTTGATAAATGACCACCACATTCTCCACCATGGAAATCATTTAAAACAACCTTTACTTCCTCATGAGTGAGGCAACAATGGATAATTGAGTATACCCCTCGTTGATACAAAGTGTCGGCGATGATGAGATATTTCTTCACTAGGTGATGAATCCATCATTGCTCATCCCATGAAAAATGCGAAGGGAACTTCAGAGTCTAGAGATATATAAGGAAATATCTGTACCAAGGATCAAATGAAGAGATGAGGAAGATATGCCCATCTAGGAAAGAGTCAATTACTTCACTTTCCTCATTCTCTACTCAGAAATCTGACATCATTTTAGCGAAGACTAAATATTTCTTGGATTTCATGGAAGAAAAATCCAAATCAAACTCTTGAAGAACAACAATACACTTGTTATACTTCCCACCAATAAATCGTCGAGTCAAGACATACTAAAAAGGATTAAGGTCAGCGATGAAGGTTGTCTTATGCAACAAAATATAATTTTGAAGCCACTGAATAGCATGAAACACTACTAAGGAAAGTTTCGCGACGTGAGAGTACTTCAGTTTAGGACCCAACAAAACATGACTTAAGCAGTAGATGACATGCTATTGGATATCATCATCCTCTTGAACTAAGACCATGCCAATAGATGATTTGGCTACTGCCAACTACAACCGGAAATATTGATTATAATCTGGGGGAGTCGAAACCAATGCTTTCTTTAATGCATCAAACGAACGTTGTGGTGCCTCGTCCTAATAAAATGAAACCCCATTTTTCAAAAGACACATAAATCATTTCATAATATTAGTATAGTTAGGTACAAAGTGTCGAAGGAAATTTTCCTTTCCTTGTAGAATTTGAAGGTGACGAATTATGTTCGGGGGAGGAAACTGAGTGATTACCTCCACTTTCAAAGGGTCAACCATGATCCCTTTAGTTGAAACTATAAAACCCAACAGATATCTAGAAGTCGCATAAAAATTACATTTATGTGGATTTAACTAGATTTGATAGTAAGGACATCTCTCAAATTCTAGGCGGAGATGTAATAGATGTTGAGCTCTCTTACGAGAGTGAGCTGTGAGAACATCCAAATAAGCCTCCATTATATGCTTCAGCTCGTGGAAAGAAAACACCATGGCCCGTTGAAAAGTTTCTCCATCATTTTTAAGTCCAAAAGGAATCTTCTTGTAAGTGAAGGTTCCCAAAGACATATGAAAGTTGTATTATGTCGGTCTTCCGGTCAAATTTCAATATGGTTGTACCCTAAAAAACCATCCATGAATGAAAAAATCTCGTTCTCTATGCATTCATCAAGAAACTGGTTGATGAATGGCATAGGGAAGTTATCTTTTAGACAAGATCTATTCAAGTCCTGAAAATCCATACACACTCGAATCGTGCCCAGTTTCTTATCGACTAGAACTGGATTGGACACCCATTCCGTCAAAGGCACTGGGTAAATGAATCCATCTTTGAGTAGTTTCTCTACCTCAGCTTTAATCTTTTCTTCTTTCCTTGGATTCATTGGTCACAACTTTTTTTGAACTAGTATTGTGTTTTCGTAGGTTCAAATGACATGTTTAATGATTCGAGGTTCCATGCCAAGAATTTCCTCATACGACCAAGAGAAAACATCTCTAAATTCCTTAAAAAGTGTTGAGTACTCACAAATTTCGTATTGAGAGCACTTTTCCCCAATAAAGACATTTTTGACAAAATCAAGGGTCCTATAAATGTTAATGAGAACGTTTTTTGTTATATTTTCCATATTTCCTTCAATGTAGACACCATGCCTAGCCAAGGGATTTACCGTCCGATCAACACTCCTACTCACGGTTGACTTGATTTCTCCATTTTCCACACAACTAATATCAGGGAGGAAATGCGATCTATGATGCATATCCTCCCATGGCATCTCAGCTCTATTGATTGCCTCAATAATAGCTTCGTCTGAAGGAAAGATGGTATCAAGACAATCTTAGGAATTTGAAGAATTTTGAGCCCAAATCAACTTTGGAAAAATATCGTCCTCCTCCATCAAAGAAGGAGATTGATTTGGGTCTACAGTGGCTTGTTTTATAGCTTGATAAGCGAATTCTGCTGCAGACACAAAGAAGGAGATTGATTTGGGTCTACAGTGGCTTGTTGTATAGCTTGATAAGCGAATTCCACTGCAGACAGTGGCATAGCCATCCCGGCATGTGTGTAGCCCTCGACCGAATCATATGGTGAGGGTAAAACCCATGGATCTCATAGATATAATGATTTGAAAGAAACGACTCTTGTAACAAGAGCCATGGAACTCGACTTTTGGTAGCCGATCAGGATGGCACGAATGTAGGACACCGGTGATGGAAAATTAAAGGTACCCATTAGCAAAGTATACATACCAACATCAATGCTCTCAGTTGATAACTGAGATTTATTAATCCATGGAAATGTGGATTATTTATTTGACGTGGATCTAGAACGGTTAAAATTCATCTGATCAATAGTCACAATTCTTCCCTTGTGGGGAAAGCATAAAATTTAAAATACAAATGAGATGAAAATTTTCATCGCATAAGTCCAACTCTTTCCCAACAACAAGTTACAGTCGAGTAGTGCATCGACTAATTCTACTTCTACGGAAATGAACTTTCCTCCTAACTAGATTGGAAAAGAGGAAACAACCTCGTGTGGCCTAACAAATCACCCATCAAATGCAGTAAACAAAGTCAAAGAAGGTGTGAGTTCTAGAGAGTCAATAGCCTTCCAGTAGGACAAAGAAATGATGCATGTAGAATATACCTCATCAAAAATGGTCCTCCTAATGACGTGTTTTGCATAAATGACATCAATCTAGAAGGCTACATGATAAGGAAGACGAAGCTTCACATCAATAGCATCAAAATTCATAGTGAGGGGGCTGGAAGAATATGCCACTTTGATCATGGATAACAATGTAGTGGGTTGCGTGGGGAAACTCTAAAGCACCTCAAGAGAAGAAATCCCACACATCATTTGAGCTAAATCATCAACAATAGAGTATTTGGATGTGTCTCTGGCATTATGGTTGTGCAATTATCTTTTGTACACACCTTTCGGTATGTACATCGTCATTTATTTCTTAGGTTTCTCTATGTGAAGAGGTCCCTAAGGATACAAAGTATCTTTTCCTTTCATTTTCGAATCTGAATTACTACAATTGTGAGACCTGATTGACAAACATACCTCCTCTTATTTTCACTTCGAAAAATTAACCATGTTAACGAACAAGAATGATCCGTCTAGCAAAGGTGTACCAAAAATTCCCCCTTGTGGATTGGAAGTGGAAGAGCCAACCTACATGTTTTGTCCTTACAGAAAGGAATTTTGAAATACAACAAGTTGTTGTTGTTGTTGTTGCAACTTTATCAAATGTTGGGATTCTTCCATTTTGGGGCATTGATTAGTAAGCTGATCATCCCCACAAATCTTGTGTGGTAACTTCACTTTCCTATTTTCACCCTTTTCCCACTCGACATTCTTGTTAGGATTTTTGTCATTGCCCCCCATTACCCTTCTTTCCTTTTCCTTTCTTTTTCTCTCCAGTTTGTTGAGGACCCTTATGAGTCTTCCATGAGTATTCGATTGCATAGAGTGTACATTCAAGGATTGGGTTGTGGGGGTAGTCGAGCCAGAGGCTGGACCGATCACAGTTTGTTGAATTAACAACTGTTGCATCTGGTTAGAGACCAAAATGCGGCTTTTATTTGAGAGAAACCAAAAACTCCATCGTCATGTGTTCCTAACTTCAGTTTCACTAATACAAGGGTTGAACAAGGTGAGTTAGGAATATTCTCGTAGAGCATTTTGGATTGAGAGTAAATCAATTCCAATTGTTGTGCCCTAAATATTTCCTACTCTTCTTAGAATACCCCTAAATAGGCCACATCCTTAGAAATGTAAGGAAGAAATGACTTCAAGAACCATTCTAAGAGAAATTATGGTTGAATTGTGGCTTTAATAAAGATCTTTTGTCTCCTCCATTCTCGAATATGATCAAAAATGTGTGTAGCGTAGTCTTGTTCAAAGTTGGCCAAAATATATGTATCAGCGTCGTACTGGATAGGAGTTGGAAGTGGTTGAGGAAAACCATGGTAAGGTCATCACATTTCACACACTTTGACCTTTCCAGTTCTATATACCATTTCACAGCGACCCTAGTGAGGGTACACTGGAATAAGTGTAACTAGATGGAGTCATCGTTTAAAGAATTGGATGAGAACCATAAGTGAAACATCGTGATGTGGTCCTGTAGATATTCACCACTTTTCCCTTTGAAATTCGGTATGTTTGATGTTAGTTTGGTGGTAACCGTAGGCCAACTTGGGTCGTGATAGATCAGGTCGTTCATCAACTTGGACAAGTCTGGAAAATGGAGAGTTTCCATAAAAGGTAGCCTGGGCTACGTCATCAACTAATTAGCATATTGAAGAGAGGATCCTGGATTGTAACTGGCACCAAGTTTCTAGTAAGAGTTTTTTGATGGACCAAAGATTTGGGAAAAACCTTGTTGGCTCTATTTAAATAGAGGATAACCTCCACCCATCTGATCCCCAAATGGAAGAACATGGTTTCCCCTTGCTAGACCACTTTGTGAAAGAACTAGACCTTGCATGGGGTTATATTGATCAATAAAAGGGTTACCCCCTGAAGGCATCCCTTGTGAAGGGAAGGAACCTTGCATGGGATTCCACTAAGGTTGGAAGGGGTTGCCCCATGCCGACACTGCAGATGCGGTGAAAGGTTTACTCGTGAATCCACCATATAATGTGAACAGAGTGGAAGTTGAGGCCATGCTAGTGTCACCCATGGAAACTCCCCAGACTCTGAAGGGGTTAGGACAAGAAGATTGGAAATCCCAGCTCCCAACGGATGGAAATGATGGAGGAATGTGACCTCCATCCCAAGGGATCGCTTGGTATGGAATTGACGAACTTCCTGCACCAATGCTAGAAACTTAGGATGTTGGTTGGGAACCATCCAACGCGTTGAGCATGCCCATTGACGGCATACCAAATGAAAAAGTATTTGACTTCAATGAAAATAACATGGCTCCACTTATGGAAGGAGAAGAACCAATGACCAGTGGGGCAGTGTTTTTGATCAGCACAACTATGGTGGAATTAACCACACTAGTTGTTATGTTGGACACACCAGGTGGAAACAATCCACCGGTGAATATTTCCAAATTGGGCGTTGTAGGGACTTCTTACCCAAACACTTGCGAAGTGTCTTCCATTGTGACCCAGTGAAGAGGGATGATATTAGTAAAGTCTTATCTAGGAGGGGGAACTTGCACCATAGGTGATGAGAAAGTTCCAGTTAGCGAAGGGTTATAAGCTAGAGTGTATTCTTCATCTCTAAGATCTTTAGTCATTACAAGCTATGGTTCCAAGGTGTTAATATCTGAGGACTTCGTAGTTGTGATCTCAACTGGACCATTCAACACAAAAGAACCAGATTGATCAAGACGACACCTTAGTGGAGGCAAGGGAGAATTATTTTTTATTTCCTCCTCAGAAGGAAGACCTTGAATTCTCCTCGATCTACGAGGTGGTTGCTCAGGCACTTTGAGTTGTCAACTCTTGAGTGACCATGCACACAGCTATCTAAGAAAGTCTATGATCATGGACCACACCACTATAAAAATCCTAAAAGGAAAAAAATAGACAAAAATGACCTTGCCAATATCCCAACTCAGGTGGAATAGGTATTGATATCAAAATAGTCACAAGGTAGGGTAAGGACCTTCCGGACGGAGGCATGGGTTGATTATTTATGTGGACCAATGAACAACAGAATGAGAAATGGTTATATCGACCTCCACTAACCAACCTTATATGGTGCAAGTACCCATGCTTCATGGGGAACCCTCCAGTAGTATGGAAAAGTGTGATGCGAAATCCAATCCATGTACCACAAAAAACCCTCGTAGTCACCTCTAAGATCCCTAGGAATGGCTACTAAGGTCACCAACTTGCAGTCAGCGTCTGGGGGGTACAGTCGACAGTGATATCGAACATATGGACGGGGTAGCTAATCTCGAATCCTCGAAAGCATCGTCTCCCACAGAGGTATGGGTATTAACGAAATCCCCAATATATGATCTCTCCACTATGCTCAATTAATCTCTGGATGGGTCTCCCCTCAGTTCTCCTTCACCTGACCTCGTGTTTAGATAAACAAATTAA